>VCNE01010183.1:0-49026 GCA_009869805.1 Oncopodura yosiiana
GGAGGAAATTTTTTGGAGGTAAAGTACTGGAGGTAATTGATTGGAGGTAGTTGGTTGGAGGTAAAGTACTGGAGGTAAACGGTTTGGAGGTAATTGTTTTGGGGGTATTCACGTGTCACCGTTAGTTAGCTATATATTCTCTCAAAACTTTTCTCATTGTCAATGACTCATATAATATTCTCATTCTTCTTTCACCGTCACTCAGTTATCGTGTTATTACCTGCCTACCGTATCGTTTGTTTGTCTGTTTTTAATCGAACATATAAATCTGTGAAAAGTTGCCTTGTCTCTCTCTTTTTCTGAGATATATGCGTGTGTGTGTAGTAAAGTGTTGTTAGCATGTAATATTGTTATATTGTACTTCAAAAACTTCTATTGTTTTAGTTTTATTAGTAGTGAATTTATTACAAAAGAGTTGATGAAATGAGCAGGGTCACCTCTCAAGTTCAATGAAAGTTTTGGGTCAAGAATAGAACACATTTAAACAACAACAACGTGGAAGAAGGTGCAGGTGCAGCAAGTAAAAAAGGATAAGAGCAAGTGGCATTTTTTGACAATTGAATAATATTACAAGTATATGTATATTTCTTTATACAATGTATATTGTGTGAATGATGGTTGTTGCGTGCTATATATGAATAAGTAATTTAGTCGTGTCTATTATTGACATTGTTGAAGTTTTTTTATGTACTTGGTGCTCTAAGCTATTCATTTATATTTTTATACATATTTGGAAGGTAGGTGCATTTTGAATATATAAAGAACTTTTGTTGCAGCAAGCATAAAGCACAAACACACACACACACATGTTTTAATATAACCTTTATATGGTTGAGCAGCTCTATTCCCTTGAAGGAGAAGGAGGAGAAGGTATAAATTGTAATATAATAATTGTCTGACTGACTACCATTATTATTATCAACGTCTTAAATTGTGAGTGTGTGCACTTTTTGCCAATGTCAATGCCAGCTATTTTTCTATTATGGTCAAAAATCAACAACTGTCATAATGGAATTTAATAAGAATTGTTTGTTGCTGATAGGAAAAAAGATATAGACATTTATAGTTTGGGTGGTGTTTAGTATTGTTTTGTGAGAGAATTCAATTGATTCTTTCTTGCCAACTTTTTGAGAACTTCATCAACCATGAATGATGTGAATGATGAATGAATGAATCATATAATGAGAATTAATAAATAGTTTTTGCCCGCGTGGGAAATACTTACATATATGTGTTGTACAGACCTACAGACACGTGCTCAGCATGCTCTCATCATCAAAACTTTTTGGTTTATAAATGTTCAGGGACCGGGTAATGATCTTGAATTGTTTATAATTTGAACTGTAATAATTTATAAATATAATGAATGAGAGTTTAGTCGAGTCCAAATTGAGATAACATAGAATTTGATGAAGCTAGAGGTGGGTAGTAAAAGTTATGTACGACGTATTGCTTGCTTGCTCCTCATTATCAGTCATTTTCATATTTGTCGGTCAACAATTTTATTTGTGTATATATACAGTTCCTTATCGGTGTCTTGTTAGAAGGTCATAGAATTTTCAAGCCAGTGAGTATACTTTAACTTTACGAGCTTAACGAATGTTTCACTGGAAAGAGATAATGACATCCATTATTCACTCCAATGTATAAATCTTTTTTTTTCTAGTTTCATTTTGTTAGTATAACTATTGAGCTAGTCGTGTCTACTGTCTACCTTCATTTAATACTACTAGAAGAGCAGCTAATAATAATAACTAAAACTTTCAAAATTAACTTGTGTTGTGGTAGGCATATTAGATATATTTAAATGTTAATAAAAGTATGTGACTATTACCATGTTAAAAGAATTTATCGTGAGTTCTATTTTGGATTGATTATTATACTAAAAGCTTCATGTCTGGAACACAATTGGGTTAGTCTGTTATATGTTTTTCTTTTCTATATAATATTTGTATCATGTTTCAATGTTCGCATTGCATGTCTTCTTGTATGTGGATAGAATGTTTCGCAAAGAAATTAGCTCTAATGTGATTTCCTTATGGCAAAGAAAATAGGTAATTGAATTGCTGATGTGTATTATTCTTGTTACTCGAATCTTCAAGGAGGCATTAGAAATGCAGGTCTTGTAAAAATATATCTACAGTTGATAGTATTGATTCATGGTTGAAAGTTTTGAGTTGAAGTTGAAAAGAATTCTGAAACTTGATACCAATAAAACTGACTATAGATATAGTGAAACAATATATAAGATTTTTCTTTAACGGAAACATACCATTGTTTAGTTCGTTAGTTGAAACTGTCTTGTTGAAAATGACAGTTATCTTTGCTAATATCTGTACTTATCTTATCTTGACTTTGACTAAATACTCTGATGTCTTTGATGAAAACCTTAGTAAGTAAGTAGTGTAGTCAGTAGTGTGCCCTTATGATAATAATTGTTTAGTTGTTGTCTTTTCTTTCGAGTCATTCTCTTCTTGATGTCTCTCTCTCATATGTATATAAGATTATTTCCTAACTCTAACCTTTGCGAATCTCATCAGCTATATGTGGCTATTTGTTATCTGTACATAAAACAAAAAAAACTATTTCCTTTTATGACTAAAATACATAATACTAATAAGCTTTTCCGTTCATTCGCTTCGAAGAACACTCTTCACATTATGTGAGTGAACACTACGACCACCACACATTGTTATTATCATCATATTGTAATAATAATAATAATAGTATGGAATGAACTTGAAGTACATACAAATAAAATGTGTGAGGGCTAATGAGTTTTTTCTTTCTATATCTGGCTATTTTTATTATTTCCAAATATAAGAAAAATGTGAAAAAAGGTAGAAATTGAAGGAGGAGAGTCATCAAGAGGAAAAAATTTCATGAAGGAATTGGAAGTAGAAGAAGGTTACGACTTAGACCTTATATTATTCTTTTATTCTATTCATCAAGAAAAGTCTTTGAGAAAGAACTTGCACTGTCTATGTTTTTTTTCTATGTCTAGGTAAAGTAACTGATAAAATTTCTCAACATGGACTACTGCACTAGGTTCATATTTTATAGTATATGTGTAGGAGGAGGATTATTATTATGCTTCTAGTAAAAAGAACATAGAGCACCAACTATAGTATGCTTTTTGGCACATAATGTGTAGTATACATAGTAAAGACAATGAGTAACTTGAGTTGAGTTGAGTTGAGCGCACATGTCGTAATAATAATCGTTGAGGGCGATGTTATTTTTGATAATAATGTGATTGTTCTTGTAAGGTAGTAATAATATCATGTATAATATATTTGATATGGTATTACTTTTATATTTACTTGTTAGTATTTTCATAAGCATAAATATTGTGCATACATTTGAGAAGGACTGGAGGGCGACAGGATTTTGTGTATGTATCGTTGGTAGTTTTATTCTATTGTCAGTTTGTTACTTTTTCATATCATATAGTATTACTACGATGAGTCAAGCGTAACGTGGCGGTTGATACATTGAATGTGATAGACTATCACGATAGTAAAAAAAAGTGAGTTGTGGCATATGGCATAAACAAAAACAATATGAGTGAAAAATGTTACAACTCCATTATAATGTTTAAAATGTGTCCAAGTTCAAGTCTAACAACAATGTAATGCATAAATGCCTACTAAATACTATGTAACATATACTATCAGTACATGTTGTTGTATTATAAAGTTTATGTGTGGTTTGTTTTGTCCGTTGAGTTGTAATAGTAAATGTAAGAAGATAAAAAAAACATTTTTATATACAATTTAAATTGTACTGTCCTTTCGTTGAATGATGCTGAGGTGTACATTATACATAAATGCTCAAGTCTCATTGTACTTAACTTTGAAAAATAATTATTCTCATTGTGTATATAGTATGGTATAGATTAAGCATTATTATTACATTCTCACTTATTAATTTTTTTGATTACGATGTTAAATAGCAAGCATAGAGAGAAGAAGAGAAGTTCTCAGAAAACTTGTGTATAGTTTGCTTTGATGCGTAACAATGTTCTAACTTAAAGGTTTATTACATTATTAATAACTAAATAGCTAAAGTAGCAATTACTATTATGCAGAGTTTGCAACGAGTCAGCTTCTTTTTCTACAGTACAAGGATAAGGTCAGTCTGCTTCAACTGGTTTGGTTTGTAAAATGGGAATTTTTACATATAGTGAGTTAGTTAGTGTGTTACTAGTTTGCTGAGCTGCAGCAAGCAAGCAAAGCAAAAGTAAAGTAAGAGCAAAAGTAATATCACAGAGCCAGTAGAAGAAAATACATGTGCGTTGCGTAAAATAATAATGCCGATGTAATAATAATGGTAGTAATATAGAAGAAGGCAAAATGCTAACTAAGGATGTCTGTTTTGTTAAGGCTGCTGCAATACATGTGGATAGAGAGTATAGTTTTGAAGCTAAAAAGCAGATACCTTCCTTTTAGTGATTAAACTGACCTTGTGTCCATATATAATGTATGCTGTTGTTGTTGCTGCTTTTGCTAGTTTACTTTAGTTAGTATACTGTGTGTACCATTCAAATGCTGATTTGGCAAAACAAACGTTTTTCCGTCCTGTACAATACTATATTTCTTTTCAACTTTTTCACATGTATTATTGTATAGTTAGTTAGTATTAGTTAGTTTGCTGCTGCAATGTTGAGAATTTATACAACATGGAATTGATAGTTTGAGTTGTTGTTAGCAGTAAGTAAAGTTGCATTATAGAAGCATGAGAATACATATAATAAATGATGATGGTGTGATGAGGAAAGACTGAAAATCACTGAAAAGAGACCCCTCATAAGAGAATCATTGCCATTCTATGCCACGTTACTTTACTTACTTCTTCTAGTCCTAGCCTCGTGGTTTTGGTTGTAGTGTGTGCATAAGTATTATACTATTACAACAACTTTATCCATCCATACTACTTATACTTTATAATTGTAATGTAGTCAATTTGATGCCCTTTAGACGAAAGGATAGAAAAAGAGTTGGTGAGTTGGAACTCTGTATAAGAGAGAGAGAGAGAGAGAGAGACAGAGAACAAAAAATACAGCATTGACATTGTACATTGTTGAGTGTGTGTGTATACTTATATCGTAGTATATATATGAAGGTAGAAAAGATAGATATATAGATAGATAGGTTCCTCCATAATTAGATGACTCGACAAAGGTATACACAATATATAGAAACAGCGCGTGTGGGGGAGATTGAGAATAATTGTGTGGACCTGTGTACATGTTGGTTTGTGTATTGCAACATAACACCACCATCAAGTCTACCTCTGGACTATTTGTCGATTTTTCATCAGTACTTTGTCAGTCTTTCTTTGGTGGACTAGGTTGAATTGTTTGTGTTATAGTTGAACAGCACGTTGTTGGTTATGTGTGTGTTGAGTTGAATACGGAGTGCGGAATTGATAAAGTACTTCCCTAAAAAAATAAATTTTATTAGTAGTGGCAATTGAATTACCTGTGTGTACTTTAAGTGAAACGAGTAGTATATTTTTAGTTGAAGAAGATGTGCTTCTCTTAAATTCATTTTATATTGAAGAAAGAGAGAAGAAAAGAAGAATAAAAAAAATTTTCGTTTTCTGTTCAAGCAGTTAGACACATTGAATGAGAGACTGTTGAAAAACTTTTTCAGTCCCAGTTGATTTTACAAGTTGCCATTGCATTGCCACTTTTAGAGTGTGTTTATATATACTACGGAAGAGACAACATATATAACCAAAAGCTTGAACATTGATTTTTCATTTCTTCTTCCTCTCTGCACTCACTATCTCTTTCTTTCACTCTACGACGACTATTGTACACACTTTATGTTATGCATATAAAGTGACTCACTTGAGGGAGGAATTTTTTTGTTCATATATGCTCAAAAGCTCGTGCCCGTTTTGTTATATATATCGTTATTGGAAATAGGAACTTTGTTACCATCATTATAGTGCATTACTATTATTATTATAGCAAAAAGTAGCGACAACACGGTATATATCTATAATATATGTGAAGTGTATGTAAGTATTAAGTGTCTGAAAACCGAAAATTCAAATCCCAAGTGAAGAAAATCATGCAAATTTAAGTGCATGTTGTTACCAATATTACGAGAGAGAGAGAGAAAGGAAAAAAAGAAAGATATTTTGAAGGAGAGGAGGTTTTAGAGAAGAGTGATCTCAAAAGTAGTTTAGTGTGAAAGAAAAAAGTGTAGTAGATAAAAAGAATAAAAAGAGACAGTCAAGAAAAAAGAACCTGAGGTGACAACATTGCAGAGACAGGGAGAAAAAAAGTGAAATAAAGTTAACAATATCCTCTCAGAAATAAGAAGAGAGAGAGACATATAAAGAATAAAACTTTTTTTGGAGAACACGAAAAGTTTATATTTTTCGGAGAGACGACGACTCTTTTTTTACTTCTTTTGTCGTTTTCTTTTTCTTCTTCTTCTTCATACATATATTTTAGATATATGTTTGACTTACTTTGGTTGACCATTCGTGTGTGTGTATATGTATCATGATCATGCCTTGTAGTGCAGATTTTTATTCTGATCCGAGACAATCAGGAACAGCAGGGTAAGAAGTTATTATAAAATATATATATTTTTTTAAAGCAATCAACAAGCAAAAAAATTTGTTACCCCACAAAACATTTTTGGCCATTTTTGTATTTTACATTTTAGACTTGTTTCGTTGTTGTAAGTCTCATATGGTATTTACAATGATAATAACCCGCCTACTATTATATTACTAAAGAGGACTGAAAGAGAAAAAAAATAACATTTTTACGACAAACGATATATATATATGATGATGATGATGGTTTTTGTTACATATGAACGAAAGTGCAAGTGGTTTGGCATGGTTTTTACTTATGGTTGTTTAGTTCTTGTTGGTTTGGTTGCTGCTGCTGCTGTGGCTAAACTATAATATAAAACAGCAGACAGTTCGTTATTATACACTTTATACATTATTATTACTACATGTATCTACTATAAGTCAGTATAGCACACACTTGTTTGTTAGTTAGACTCTGAATGGGAAATGAATTTGGAGGTCACAAAAGCGTATATATATGTGAGAAATCATTATTATATGGCTAAACTGTTCTCAGTGGCAAAAACAGCTTAGCTTTTGTAGCTCTGTGCTCTTGCCATATATGTTGTAGCTCTGTTAACAATATATTATTGACTGAGAGAGTGAGACAACGAGATGGTAAAGTGTGTTCATCTTTTTTTCTCTCTTTGTCTCTACAAAACGAGTGAGGTAATGTAATTATTATTCCCATAAGGTTTAGTATTACCTTTTCTATCATTGAGCCTGAGGTATGTTAGTATGCAGAAGAGTACAACAACAACAACAAAGGTACATATAGAAGACTAAATGTTAGAAATGCAAAACAAAACTCTTGAAGGAGGAGGACAAAAGTATATGAGAGCTCATTGGCAAATAATATATCAGGTACATTTGTGAACAAGTCAATTTTTTCTGTCTTCACTTCTTCATTTTCAATGTTAGAGCGTGAAGCATGTAGTATAGAAGAGACCACAACAAGAAGAAAATATATATTCTTCATATTTTAGTTATTACTACTAAGCTTTAACTACTACTTGAGTAGTTTAGTTTCTTTATGTTCTACCACCACCACCAATGATAATATGATGATATTAGTTTTATGGTCGCAAAGTCATATATGTAAATTACACAATTGCCTCTATATCATCATAACTTCATCATATTCATATACACTTGGGAGCGATCTTGGCAAGTGTTTTTTTTATGTTTACAGACAAACAACCTAGGCCTTTACATGCGGTAATTAGAAAGGTCTCTTATTAGCATGTGCTATGCAAATTGTATTTTGCATTATTACTAAGCACAGGCAAATATTATATATTGAGCTCTAATGCAAACACTCATTATACATAGTAGTTAGCATAACAAAGGTAAATTTTACATTTGTTTGTAATTTTGTCTCTACTCATATATATAAAGTTTGAGACAGTAAAGTGTATAGCGTGCTCAAGTTCATTGGTGATGGTAGGAAAACAAAGTTTTCTCAGTGTAATTTACAAAACATTCTTGATGATGCAGAAAGATGCTTATAATACATATATATACTTCGGTTGGTAAATAAGATGGTAGGTGTAGGTATTATTATTATTACAGAGTTCTTCTGGAGGTAATAGGAATTATGTACATAGTTTTCCAAATTTGAGAAAACTTTGTACGTGAGAACTATTGCAGAATGAGGTAAATTGAAGGAAAAGACCATTGAATAATATATTAAAGAAGAAAAGGGTATGTTGTATATAGTTTTAGTTTAGTAATATGAGAAGGAGAACTGTAAAAGTTTACTTCCTTAGTTCTTAGTAAGTTAGTAATAGGAGTAGATATATAGTAATTTACCATTAGAGAATGCTACTTACTAGTAGAGGTAGAATAGAATAACCGTGTGCTGATATTTCTCTTCTAGGCATCTTATGTTTAATACTTTCATGCAGATAATGGTAGTAGTTCACTTCATAGAGAGAGAAAGAGAGGAAAGCTCAGGTAAAATCTGGAAGTGCATGAGAAGCAAAGTTGAAATGAGACAAGTTGAGCTAAAAATGGTTGCAGAGAAGAGTGAAAGAGGAAAATGGAAATTAGAACCACTCTCACACGACTTGAAGCTCTATTTTATGCACAGAACTTCTTCTCAGTTCAGTCAAGTCAAGTAGCAGCAAGGAAAAGAGAGAATGCCATTTTAGAGTCATTTCTACCGAATAATTTTCACTAGAGCTTAGATGAGCAGCATAGTATTATAATAGTAGTATGCAGTGCATGAGTAAATTTCTGCTGAAATGGCATCAAGAGAGAGTCGAGTCAAGTAAAGAGTGAAAGTACACTCTTTTACTCAGGTATATATTATATAGTACATAAAGGTAATGGTTGAGTCAGCGTGTGTGAATGAATGAGACATTTATTTTCTCTGTTTATCTCTCTCTCTCGCTCATGACAGTCGTTGCTAATGCTTTTATTTTGGGAAAGAGAACTTTAGAGCCATAATACACACCCATGTTCAATTTCATTTACCACCACTATTACTATTTATAGGATAGCATTGACATCAAAAGGTTTTTCTCTGGACGTTTTTAAAAGGGAGGACAAGTTTTTTGATCGAGGCAATGCTTATGTTGTAATGTGGCAGGCAAAAGGAGATGAATATTATGAAATGAAATGACTGCACGCAGGCGAGGCTTTGTATTATAACTTTGGCATTGGCTACTACTACTGGCTATTACTTCCCAAGAATATTTTCAGCATTCGCTCTCTCTCTAGTTATATATATAATCTAGTTTCACAAAAGCATAATATTAATAATATGATCGTTTGATGATGCACATGATATGAATGTGTTTGTATGTATATATGTATGTAGTGCAGAGTCACCTCAAGTTGAACTCTCCTTTCGAGCAAAAGGACCATGACTATAACGCTATTCCAAAAAAAATATTTTATATAGCATAAAATGATTCTATGTAGACTTTAGTGTTAGAATGTGATGTAATGTTAGAGGAGAGGAGAAAGACGAATAGAGGAAGAGAGAGAAAGAGGGAAAGACCGGTTTTAGGAACATTTACTTATAGTTTGTTCTCTCTCTCTCTCGAAAGAGAGAGGGTAAGATATTGGGAAATTTGGCAGAGAGCAAGTAAGTACGAGAGTATGAAAAAAGAAAGGAGGAAATCGATATAGTGAATGTGCTGTGGTGTGCACGAAGCACGGAGGGAGAGAGTTAGAGAGCTTGTCTGTAAGTGGTGGTGGTTTCATTTTGGTGATGGCGATGCAATAGCTAGCAAAAGAGTAGAAGTAGTAGTAAAAAGTACAGGAATTGGATTTTGACTTCTTTGCCTTTGCCTATATGGTGAATACAACAACGTGAAAGCATGAAAAGAGAGAAGAAGCCAAGAAAGTACAGAGTATAGAGGAAGGCTTTTCTTCTCATCCTTTCATTTTCATCTTTTATAGATCTAATGCGTGGCTTTAGTTGACTTTAACAATCATCAATCCGAAATAGAGATAAGAAATCCAAGAAAATACATATATGGTGTTATAGTATCATGGAATAGATGAAAAGTTTGATTTTGAAAAAGGAGTAGTGAGAATGAATGAAAAATGCATAGTAGGCTATAGTATAGTGACGAGCGAGACGACAGATGAAAGTGTCACTTCTTTGAAGAAAGTAGCTGAAGCTGGCACACAAGTCTTTTAGAGAGAAAAAGTGAGTTGGTTTTGTTATAAATGTGTGAGCACAGATGGTATGAAGAGTGAAAAGAGATAGGTGAAAGTCACTCTCTTCTTTCCTTTCACTCTTGGATTTACTAAAGCTTTTTTCGTGTGTAAAGGAAAATCGAACAAATGAAAAGGGCTGCAGAGAGTCAGTCTTCTTCTACAGTAGTCTGAGAGAGTAAAGTAAGAAAGAGAAGAGGGGAAGAAAAAAAAGTACGAAGAATGTTATCTAGACGAACTAAGCCCAAACTATAAGAAAAGACGATAGTGATGACTTGCATTAACATTTCTTCTCCTTCATATGAGCTCTTCTAACAAGAAGAAGAATAGAATTTATTTCTTTCTATAGTTGGAAGTTCTAACTTGTAAGTATAACATATAAGGAGGGTGCAAAAGGCCAAATGGTTGGATAGAGAAAGAAATGAAAATATATATTTATATTATATATAGGAGTGAGTTTGGTGCTGTTGAGTTTCTGTTTTAGTTAGACTCTTAAATTCGTATAGAATGTTACATTATACTCATATGGCGAGAGAGAGAAGAGTGAGAGAATTATGGGCAATGGAGTAAAGAATCCATTTGCCTTTCCATATATGTTGAGGAGCTTTATCACTTCCACTTTCTATATATTTTATATAGGAAGTTGTTCATTTTAAAGTTGAATAGTAGTGCTATATAGTAGTAGTAGTAGTGTTGTACAAGAGTTTACAATGGGGACGTATAAAAGCTCCTTCGTTCTCTCTTCTCTGTGACACGATAATCAATAGCTTTGAGAATATATATAACCAGAAACCTTCTTTATTCTACGTTGTTTGAGTTTATTGGCCTAAACTTGCTTTGCTGTCCAATAATATTACTCTTCTGGAAAATAAGAAAATGTACTGGATTTTTCATACATTTACTCTTTTGACTTTTATAGTTTACGAGCTATAATAAAGGAGCTGAATCATAATAGATAATGTTGACTTTGCAATTTTTTTATGACATATTGAATGAAAATTATGCGACTTTTGAATTATTATTACGATTATTCTTGTTACTAGAATAATTTATTTAATTTATTCTTGTCATTATTTATTACAGGTCACAGTGTCGAGCGGTATTAGGAGGATCACCCAATAATTGTAATAATTCGGGGTGTAGCCCTTCAGCACCGCCACATCATCATAATCCTCATCATCATTTAAATACAAGAGGACTTAATAATTCTCATCATCCATTGCGATTTCATTTTCTTAGTCCAGGAGGAAGTGTAAACGTAGCAACTTTGTCTGCTCCAAACTCAACTACTCCTACATCTCATCTTATCCCTAGTGGACCTTCCGTTTTAGGAGATTCACCTTCTTCTGCAACTGTTATTGGCTTACGCTTGTGTGATCATCGTTCTTCTCAATCTTCTGGTGGAGCAACAACACATAATATTCCTTTAGGAATTACACCACTTTTTCCAACAGCTAGAGCTGCTTCTTTACCTTATTTTACCCGAGGAGGACATAAATATCTCCGTACACGTTCGAGAAATCGTGGAATGAGCATGGGTCAGAAAGTATCTGGTAAATAATTAAAAATTAATTTCTTAAGTAATAATTTAGGTTACTTGCTACTGACAAGGTTAAGTTTGAATTTGATTTGATGATGGTCTTTTTATTATTATGTGAGCCAAATATGCCACAAGGGAGCCAAAGATAACACATTAAGTCAATTCCTCCTATATATATATATGTCATATGACTCCTATGTAGTACCGGCACTCACTCACAGCAAGGACTTTGATAAATATAGACATCATCAATATCATAATCTCGCTATATGTATCTTTGAGAATATCACATTAGTTGACTTGAGCTAACTTACTTACTTAGAGTTGTTTGTAGTAGTAGTATGGTCCATGAATGATCCATGCGTGCAAGCACTTATGTGATATATATTATAAAATATACATATTAAAAAATCTATGTAGGACATACGATATCAGTAAAGATTCATACATTCAGTAGTCAAGATCATCTGTGTTCTTCTTCTTCTTGTTTGTAGTTTTATTTAGTCTTTGAAAATTATGAAAAAAATTCGATATTTAATTTTGTAATGTTATTATGTGCTTCTACAGTCGGAGGAGGGAAGGTTGTTGGCCGAGGAGACTCATCAGCGAGGACTCCTGGTCCACGCGAACTAGCTGAAGAATTAACTCCACCACCTCGACTTGATATGTTATTAGATATGCCAGCTGCAGCAAAAGAACTTCAACTCAAATATGCTTGGGTAAGTAGTATTATAATAGTCAATATTACTAACTGCGCATAAATAAATATTATTGATAAATTATTCTAATGTAAAACTTTTCCTTCTTTGATAATAATAATGTAGAATGCTGATGATAGATCTCTCAACATTTTTGTAAAAGAAGATGATAAATTAACATTTCATCGTCATCCAGTAGCCCAAAGTACAGATTGTATACGTGGTAAAGTTGGCTTTACAAAAGGGCTTCATGTATGGGAAATTCATTGGTCAACTAGGCAAAGAGGCACACATGCTGTTGTAGGTGTAGGTACTCAAGAAGGTAAATATTTATATATATATATATATCTATATGATTTATTATATTATATAACGTCGTCATATTATAATATTGTACACTTTTCTTGACTATGGCAGCTCCACTCAATTCTGTTGGTTATCAGTCCTTAGTAGGAAGTAATGATCAGTCATGGGGTTGGGACCTAGGTAAATAAATGAAAATGGTCAAAAATAAACCTAGTAAATGAATCATACTATAATCATATATTATTTTTTCTTATATGGAATCTAGGACGCAACAAATTGTATTATGATAGTAAAAGTGTAGCTTCAGGAACAACGTATCCATCTCTTCTCAAACCAGATGAAAACTTCGTAGTGCCAGATACATTTCAAGGTATGCGTCATCATCTTATTTCTAGAGAAAAATGAATCTACGTCAATTCAAATGGATACATAATAATTAATATATTCTTTTTCTTCATTGCAGTTGTTTTGGATATGGATGAAGGAACATTAGCTTTTGTTGTAGATGGCCAATATTTGGGAGTTGCATTTAAAGGAATGAAAGGGAAGAAATTATATCCAATAGTATCAGCTGGTAAGGACTTTATAGTTAGACGAAGAAGAAAGTCTCTACATAATGATTTAATCCAAAATAATTATATTACTAACTTTATTCTTTATTTTTGTATAGTATGGGGACATTGTGAAATTACTATGAAGTACATTGGTGGACTTGATCGTAAGTCTGATTATTATGATTTATACAGGATCAATATATAGATATCAATGACATTGACTCTATTGTTTTTTTTCTTCTGTCTTCAATAGCTGAACCATTGCCGTTAATGTTTCTGTGCCGTCGCGTAATTAGACAGTGTGTTGGACGAGAAAGACTACATCGGATATCTGAATTGAATCTACCTCCAGCAATTAGAGATTACCTGTTATACAAGTATGTTGTTATACACTTTTTTATTTGACTAATGATATGATTCTATTTGTAACTGTTTTTCTATATATTTTTCTTCCAACAGAGAAAGAACGCGGTAACCCTAAAAAGCTTTCCAGAAGAGCTCTCCAGTCCTGTGACCTATATGAACTTTTTACTACATTACTAACTAACTCTACTTTAGAGTGCATATGTTGTCATCTTCGTTGTCGTCTTCGTCGTAAACTCCTCACCAAACCATCATCACCAACACTCTATATATATATGTACTCCAAGTTATCTAACTAATGCTATATTTAGCATTTATTTGTGCGCATAGTTGTATTTCATATATAGTTTTAAGTCCTTTGTCGTCTTACGTTTGACTTTTTGCTACTATATAAACCAGTAGTTTTAATTAGATACTTGTACAACGTCTAATATACTTGCTATTATATACCTATATAATCGTCATATACTTGCAGGATTATTTTGCTCATTCTTATTATTATAATGTATAATTAATTATTATAATTAACTTAAAAAAACTATGTGACAAAATGACAACTCATCATAATTATCATTAATAGAGAAAGAAAAAAAATTTGTATAGTTATAGATAGAAAAAAACGAGAAAGAGAAAGAAAGAAAGGAAGAAAGAGGGGTTACAGAGAATAGTAATGACTTTCACCTATCTCTTTTCACTGCTTTACATCATATGTTTTAGTCATGAGAAAAGACTGTTGTGTTCAGTTCAATATGATCTTTTTATTACAAGGCATATAATTATTAATGATGCACATACACTGTATTTTTGATGAGAGGTATAGTAGAGTATGTGTGTGTATATGTGTTAGAAAAGCAAGAAAAAAATTGCTTTTAGATGAAGAAAATTATTCAGAAAGAGAGACGCGCCTTCCTGTCTTACAATAACCTTTAAAAAAATCTCTCTTCTTCTCTTCCGTGTTTTGGTTTTAAATAAAAAGTGGTATAGTAGAAATATTTAGAAAATATACTTGTCTCAGTGGAGAAAATTCTCATGATAAAATATAATCAACAAACTTTTTTGTAGTTATTGTAATGTATTAAATATATGGTGAATATATATTATACAAACACAAAAAAAAATATTACTTGTACTATATACTACTATACTGTACTCTATTATATAATGATAGGCAGCTAGTTAGGAATTAATGTTATAAACAAAATGATGTCACTATATTACAAGACTCTTTATGTACAAGAAGAAGAGATGAAACAAGTGATTAAGAAATACCGGATGAGCAGAAACAACAAAAAAAACTTTGTTTATATATATATTATTATTATTATTGGTCAGTTTTTACTACATTATACAACATACTGAAATATTGTTGTGAATCTTCTTTTTTTCTGTGTATGTAAGTTTGTGTGATTGAGTGAGAGAGTGAAAGTGAAATGAAATGTAAGAAGAAATTCATGAATGAGTTTGATTGAATGTGTGTAAAATTGTGATTATTATTGAATACTTCTTATATATGTGTGAGAAAATATGAAAAAACAAAAAATGTGAAATGTTCTTACTATGAACACAACTCTATTTCATACATTAAGTGAATAAAATATTGAAAGTAAATATCTATATATAAAATCAATAGATGTATATATCCTTCATTTAGATCATTTTAATTGGAATCCAAGGTTTTTTGCTACTATAAGAAGTTGGTTTTGTTGTCTTTACAAGTTTAGTAATGAAAAACTTGCTTGGTATACTGTTTTCCTTTTGATTTTCTTGACTACTTGCATAATAATTATTGTTGTTACCAGCTGGACAAATTGGATATATATCACAAGTTTCTTTAGCATCCATCTCATTTGCATTTCGTCCAATTTTTGCTGCTCTATTAATTGATTGAGTTATACGCTTGTCCTTAGGATTCAGCTCTTGTAACAACTTTGCACTAGCTTTACTATAATAATAATTTAAAAAAATAACAAGGAAAAATTGAATTAAAAAGAGCAAGCAAGCAAATATACATACATACAAACACTCATCAAAAAATTAGTATCTCATAATCGCGTCTTTAATACCTTAGCATATGACCAACAGGTTTTCCAGGAGCATGGCCAAGTTCTCTTGTAAGAATTTTATTAGCTAGACATACATGTCTCAATGTGCACTCAAGTCGAACAATTCCTTCCCTTGCATTTGCAACAACGATCTGCAGAAATGATTATAAAAAAGCCATCGTTGTCGGAACGTGTTATATTAAGTTAAATTGTGTGACATATAAAAAAGAGTATATATAATCTTACTAAAGAAGGTAATATTAAAGAAGTAATTCTTTCTGCTTCATGATTACGTAGTATTGCTGTAGCATAACTTTGTGATGTTGTTGCTGTTGTCGTCGCTGTATTATTATGGTAGTCGTTGTTGTTGATATTATTATCATGGGCGTAACGTCTGAAACGCTTCTTAGCTCCTGCTGAAGAAGAGTGCATTAAGACTGATGGATCAGTTTGCCTCAAAACATTCTATAAGAGAGACAAACCAAAAATGTAAAAATGAGGCGTAATTAGAGAGTTTTCTATTGTGATTATGTATTTATATATTTTCAGTTTGTTATTCTGTCTGCAGCTCAACCCAAACATACATGCAATAGTTTTGAAAAGGAAAATTGTTATCTTCCTCACATTGTGTTATTATTGTTGTTTATAGCAAAATCAATAAATGAAGTAACTACTAGATGTAATGGAAACAAAAAACTTGGATAACATATTCAGTGAGCTATTAGAGAGAGAAACATAAAGTCTCAATTGTTTGTGAATGGTGGTGATGTGATATGATGATGATAAAAACTAGAACAAGGAAGTAGAGTATTATATGTAAAGGAAAGGTAGAAGAGTTATACAGCGTATATTTGCAATGTATATAAGACACGATCAAATCAAGGCATCAAGGTATGAAGTAATTTTTTCATTTTTTTTTGTTCTTCTTACAATCTTTCGACCTTGGCCTTGGCTTGAGAAATTGGCCCTGAGAAAAATCTCTTTATATTCTCAGCTTAGGGTTCAATGAATGCTTAATGTTGTAAGAAGTGCGTGTGCAAACAAGGTCAATTTCTGTGTAGTAAGAAGATTGAATGGGGCGTAGTGATATTGTTGTTTGAAGATTTATCAATCTAATCAATACTTCTACTATTATGTCATCTTGTATATAATAATAATATAACCTGTTCTGTAGTAGTAGCTCATTATGAAGAGAAGACTCTATTATATTATTGCACAACATATATATTACTAGATACATACCTGCATAAAGTACGAGATCAAGCCAAGAAGACCAAGCAGTCCAACTGCTGAATTGCAATCTTTCCTGTGTAACATGTATAGAAAAGTATAAAAAAATCTTATATTTTTCCTTCTTTTCTGATAATGTCTCTCTTCCTAGTATTTAGATATTACCAATGTCATATAGCTTTTGTTGTAGAGTTAATTAGATTTGTGCTTTTTTTATAAATTCATATCACATACTTTTTAGTAAGCACTAGCTAAATATGGTTTTCTCACACTTTGTTTTTCCTACTTACTATATCTATGCATAAGTGTGTATGGGTTGAGCTATTTTATTAAACACTAGCCGACAGACAGAAAGCGTCATTTTGTCTCACTTTGTTGCTGAAAAATATACCTGAATGAGTGCGAGAAGAGCCAAGAAACCTAAAAGCCCAACAGCCGAGTAGTTATATGTCGAATTATATGATGGCTTCACGTATCTAGTAATTTAAATAAGTAGTCAAATAAGATTCAAATCAAATAAATATATACATATATAGAGTATTGGGAAATTGTCGTTGAGATTTGAGGAGATTGAGACCTGAGCTTTTGAAACAAAACAGGAAATCATTTCAATATTCTGTCTGATGTACTATGAAGTATATAAAGGTGAAGGCTATGATGACATTGAAATTCAATGACTAATCTACTAATATCAAGATAAGAGAGTTGGATAGAAATTATAAAAGGTGAATGAACGCTAACCCATTTTCATAGGAAGACTCATGTTGTTGTAGATTTTGAGACCAGGCATTTGCTGTATAAGTTCCATATTCTGATGCTGGAACTACATATGTTTCAGATGGAAGTGATGATAAAACTGTCGGAGTATAAACAGTTTTGACTGGATTGTCATAAGAGGCTGCTGGTTGTAATACTTGTTGCTGTTGTTGAAGATGTCGAGCTCGAGAAGAAGAAGATTTCTTTTTTGGTTGTGTGTTATAGGAATAAGATGCTATATATAGGAAATTAGAATTTATGTAGTATGTACCTATATATAATCACTTTAAATTACTTTTTAATTAATTTAAAACTTACTACTTGTTGAATGAGTAGGTACTGGATAGTAATATTGTTGTGCAAACGTATACGAACTTGGATCTGATTGTTGTTGACGAAGATTTGATGTTACTAAATTAGTTTTAATGGGGGATTGCAAGACACTCGAGTCTTGAATTAATTGACTTTGATATAATACTTCAGCTTCATCTGATGACATTTCATGTTGTTGCTGCTGCTGTTGTTCAGTTGCACTGTTTCTCACAATTATTATTGCACAGGCTATGAAAACTAATGAACTAATTGAAAAGTGATTCATTATACTTAATAAAATTTTGGAAAAATTGCATGTTTTTTATATTAAACTGTCCAAAAAATAATTGTAAAAGAATTATTATTATTAAAAGAAGAAGTCAAAAGCTCAAGTATAACTAAGGTCAAAAAAGTCGAGAATGTTAGTTTAAGTAACATCGGTTGCGCTTTAGTGAGATTTAGACAAAATGCAGAAATGTATGACACAACGGTGGTTTTTTAAAACATGCTATAATTAGTGTCTTGTGATGAAATGCCGACAAAAGACATATAAATTTCAGGTTGGAAGGAGAAGATAAAACAGAGAAATGAGAAATAAATGCATTTTTACCAACAGGAACTTGGTAAATTTTATAAAATATTTACAGTTATTACTAACTTTGTACACTTGTCGGCTCCTCTGTAATTTTCGATAAGACAAGATGATTTTTTGATGTACAAAAGAAATGCGGTTATAATATGTCAAGTGTCGTTAAAAATTGTCACAAGTAATTGTTTGTTTTATTTTTTGTCACACATGCCCTTTTTTGTTGTTCACATATATAGATTACTATGTACAAATGACGAGGATTCATATAATAAATATATATATACTACATATTATAGAATAGAACGTACTTAGCACCGCAAGTTATATATATATATATATATAAAGTTTAAATAAAGTTGAATATAAATACACTTTTAAATTTTCTGAAAGACAGAGAATATATGGAGGATATTAAAACATTTTCATAGACTGGCCTAATAATATTATTATTCTAATTAATAATCAAGTCATGATGAAGAAGGAGAATTAATTACACACCAATCACTGTCAGAATTTGAATGACTACTAGACCCTGAAGAATTAGAATTTTGTCTTTCAACAGGAGTAGATACTTTATGTTTTGTTGTTTGTCTTGTCACATCTTCAACAGGAGGAACCTCTGAAGAAGATGATGATTCTCCTACTACTACATTTTGCTGCTGCTGCTCTTGCTCTTCTGCTACAACATTTTCTTTGTCTTCTAAATCTTTAATTTCTTTTTCTTTCTTCTTCTTTACTAAATCTGCTAAATATTTAAAACGCTGCATACATTCTTCTTTTGATCGACCAGGTACCATTTGAGCTATTCTATCCCATCGATCTATACACCCTTTTGGAAAATTTTGTAATGCTGTTTCAAGTGCTTGTTGTTGCTCAGAAGACCAATTTGCAACAGTGTCACTCTCACTAGCACCTTCATTAGTATTACCACCTTTTCCACCTTTTGTTTTTACTTTAACTTTGGGTTGTGGAATTGATTCTTCTTCATTTTGTCTCTTTGAAAGTGTTTCCAACATCTTTTTAGCCATAAATGTTACTTCTGGTACTGGCCTACATAGAATTTCAGATATTTTTTCCCATCGGTCTGGCGTACCTCCTGGGAACTTTGAACATAATTTAGTTAATTCAGCTATATCATCATCAGTCCATAATCCACCAGATATTAATTTTGGTTTTTGTACTTCATCTTTTACAGATGATGACACATCATCACCCCATGATGGTTGTGATTCATAATAATCATCTTCAGGATTACGTTCAGGTAGTTTTCTAGCTTGCTTTCTTTTTTCTTTTCTAATTTTCTTTTGCTCTTCTAAACGTATTCTTTCTTCTTCTAATTTTTGTTCTTCTATTGCTTTTTGACGATCTTCTTCTTCTTTTTGTTTACGTGTTTCATCAAAATGTTTCTTTATATCACCAGGAAAGTCACATACTAAATATTTTCCTAATCTACATAATTGTATTGGTGCTATATCTAACATGCTAGGTTTTTGTAAATACTTTTCAACTTCTGCTGCTAATTCTTCAGGTGAGAGCCCTTCTTTTTGAGCTCTTCTTGTTCTTTGAGTTTTTCTTACTTTGGCTTCTATTGCTTCTTGCTATATATAAAATAAGAATTTGATGTAAGTAAAATGTTGATCATTTTAAATATTTTTTCATCACTTACCACTGATAGCTTTTTCTCAAAATAAGATGCCCAACCAGCTAGATATTGTCCTACTGAGACAATCGTCAATACAATAACAGCAACTTGCCATAAAGCCTAGTTAATAAAGAAAAGTTTATTTAGTTTTATAGAGTGTTGATGAAGAATATATAATAATTTCTGTAAATTACCATCTTTCTGACTCGTCGATAGTAAAATACAGGATTTCTCCAATTTGGTAATCCGTCCACCAACACTTGATTGTATGATTTACGTAGTTTTTCATCTTTTAGCACTTCATATATTCCAACAAGCTGTAAATAAGAAAGAGAAATCATCAAGAATCTTTAATGGTATTGTAAATCAAATATACCAACTGACCTGTCTAAATTTGACATCAGCGTCAGGCGCTGGATTTTTGTCTGGGTGTAATTTTACAGATAGTTTACGATATGCTTGTCGTATATCTTTTGCTGGTGCATCCTGATATAAACAAATTAAAAAGTCAATAACAAATAAACTTTGTTCTAATTAAAAAAATATTACCTCTGGAACTCCGAGAACTTCATAAAAATTCTTTCCAACTTCTTCAACCAAGTCAAACATTTCAAATTCTTCATTGTCCCATGCATGAATTTGTGGTGACACAACCAGAAGAATAAATGTTAGTATTAAATACCTAAATACTGAATTTATTGAGAGTTGCTGCATTTTGTTTGTTTGTAAATAAAAATTATATGACTTTGATATAAATAAGTAAAACTTTAAATCACAGATATATATTATGCCTTTGTAATTTATTATTATTTTTGTTGACTTAATTCTCACACTTGCACGTGAATTCTAATTTTCATTCTAATCCTCCTCTTATCATATCTTTATGACTGTGATTATATAATTTAGCGTAATTAGCTCAATTGTTGCTGCTGAGATTCTTTGAATGAAAATTCCATCTGTCAACTTATTCTCAATATTGAATCCAGCTGGTTGTGACGTCAGCTGACAAACAGCATGGATAATTTACTTTGCGGGAAATAAGAGTTATCTTGAAAATCAGAAGCCGCCGACGAAAAAGTTTTTTTGTGCTAACTGAAAAGTTTTCTTTTTTTAATTTTCTTCAAGAAATCATAATAAATAAATTCAGCTACAATGGCAGATGAAGATTATGAACCTGATGAGTAAGTGAATCAGTTTATTACGTTTCATTCAATCAAAATCTTTGCAGACTTTTGTTGTCATATTTTTCAGTACTTACTGTAATTTTTTTCTCTTGGTTCTTTTACAGAGTTGGAGATGCAATGGGAGGTGATGAATATGATGATATGGAAGAAGGAGATGGAATGGATGAATTGGAACAAAATGAGGCAAGTTTTTTATATATTGCATTATGTTATTTATTAGCCAAGTTATTATACACAGCATTGGAAAGTATATGATAAACTTTATACAAAGAAAAAGTTGCTTGACAGATATTAGATTAATTTTTTTTGTTGATTTACATATAATTAAAAATTAGGATGGAGAAAATATTGACTTGCTACCATCTGGAGAAGGAGCACATTCAGCTAGTCATAAAAGAATTACAACACCATACATGACAAAATATGAAAGAGCTCGAGTACTTGGAACAAGAGCATTACAAATATCAATGTGTGCACCTGTTATGGTTGAACTTGAAGGAGAAACTGATCCTCTACAAATTGCTATGAAAGAGTTAAAATTAAGAAAAATTCCTATCATTATTAGAAGATATTTGCCTGATGGAAGCTATGAAGATTGGGGAATTGATGAACTTATCATTTCTGATACCTAATTAATTTCTAAATACATACTAAACAAATACTTGAAGCACTTTTACATTTTGTACATGTATTCTATATAATCAGTTATTATTACATTATTATTTTAATTTGAATTAATTATTACATGTTGTTGTTTGAATAAACTACAATATAAATGTAGTTATTATAAAAACAAACAAACAATTTGAAGTTTAAGAATTACTATATAAAGTATATACTTACTTAATCAAATACACATTCAATTATCATATATAATTATTATAAGATCTAGTAGTTGAGATATGAGATAGAGAGAGAGAGAAAAGATCATCTTACATACTACAATATTTTAGAAGAAGATATAATATACATATAAGAAAAAAAGACCCTGAACAAAGTTGAGAGAAAACGAAATATTTTCACGAACGACGATTGATGTACGTTGCTTTTCATATAATATTTTTAATCAAAATATTTCTTCTTTTGACTGTATAAAAGTTTTTAAAAAAGAGAGAATTTATTATTAGATTTATTCATTTAAAAATATTGTTATTAAATTCTTTCTTACCGTGTCTGGTAGCCAGTACGTGCAGTGTCAGAATCTTCATCAAAATAAATTCTTTTAGCTTCACGTTGAACTTCAAGTTGTGGTGTTGAAGTCATTTGAGACATTTTATTATCTTTATTTTTTGTTGATCGTCCCCATGTATTAGCAATTGATGTACGAGTTGATGCTTTAGTTGAAGCTCGAGTTGAATAAACTCTTCCTTCTTCTTGTGGACGATAAACAAATTGTTGCCAATATTCTGGTGGAGTAGTAAGGAAAGTTTCCAAAATGATTTGTTGTTTTTTGATATCCTTGAGCATAGTTGAAGAATCAGAATCTGGTGAATAACCAACAATTGTAGGTCCAAATACTTTGGCCATATTACCCACAGGCATTTTTACAGCAGGATTTTCAGCAACACTAATAAGTATAAAAAATATTTAGTATTAAGTTCTTTCTTTTAAAAAAATAATTTAATTTACCGTTGCATATGCAAAATCATAAATCCAAGAGTATCCTGATTTGGTGCAGGAAGATCATTAATAATACGACGCATCTCAATTTGTCGTTTTGCATCATCACTAATTTCAGCAGCTCGAGCAAAATCACGCCATGACCATAAGCCAATAATTGGTTCTTTTAATGAACGAACTAGATAGATCAATAATAAACAAATTGGTAAATATAGATGTAGATGTATTTATGTAATAAACTAAAAGAATTATATCTTACGAAAATCTTTAACACATCCGCAAATAGCATGAATATCATAACGTGTTAAATTTGGAATTCCTTTTCCACGAAGAAATCTTTCTTTCAATTCTCTTACATCTTTTTCTGGTCCTGGAATTCGATATAAACCAACCTGATCCATACCACGTGTTTCAATTTCATTAACACAATGTTGAACTAAAGCTGGAACCATTGGATGAGTTGATGGTACATAATCAGCAATTGTACCCATTTGATTTTTATTTCCTCCTGGAGTACCAGTTGTTGCAACACACGGAATTGGTACTTTATTTTTACATTCTGGATGACAAACAGCTTTACAATCACGACATTTCAATGCCATTTTAGAGAATCTGATTCTTTTTCCACATGGTTCACACATTTCTGGTTTAATGACAGTTTTCTGACAAAATGCATGTGGACGAATATTTCCAGATGATCCAAGAGTATGACCAAATCTTGGACTTTGTGCTGATGATACTCCACCACCATAAACATCAGTTGTAGTACGAACAACTGGACTTTCATGTTTCATACTACGTGGCTCAACCCATGGTACAGCATCAGATTCAGATTCTAAAATAATATTATTATTAAAAATATCTAACGGATTTAGTAAAAAAAATTATTTGATTTGTATTTACTTACCACTAATTTCTGATTGTGGCGCTGGTGGAGCAGATGGTCTATAAATATATTGAGTCTCTCTTGCTTCTCGTTCTTTATGGGAAGAAGGTGATGGAACAGTTTGAAGACTTGTCACTGCATGAACCGGTCCATTATGAGAAACAGAAAGTACTGTTTTTGCAATGACTTGATCTCGTCCAGAAGTTTCCATTTTTTGTCTCTGTTGTAAGGAAAAGAAAGAAGAAAAAAGAATTTTACAGAAATTGACCATATGGTACTACAAGCAATGAAGCAATTTTTCATATTAAATGCTATAATATTGTAAACAATTTACCTTGCCAGAAGAATGACGCATTTTCTTAGAAACTGCTGCAACAGCACTTCTTTCTAATGATGGTCTTTTACCACGTCGAGTTCTTACATGAGACACATCCAAATCATCTTCAGAATGAGTCATACTCAAATCTATTAAAACATTTTTTTTATTATGCAATGTATATGTCTAGTCTATATAAATAAATATATAAAAATAAATAATTACCAGTTGATGCACCTTCTGAAATCGTATCTAAACCTCCATTTGGTGATCTTATCATACTAGCATTAGCAGTACGTCTACTTCCAATATCTCCAGTTTCAAGTATGGCCAAAACATTTAATAATCTATCTTTAGTTTCATTACTAACATGAATATCAGCTAAATAACTGGTAATAAGTGACTTTGCAGAGTTATTCTTTAATTCTAGACGTTCTTTATCCAATTCTAATTTATTTCCAATTTCCATCTTACTTTCCAAATGACGTCTAATTTCTTGAATTTTTCTATCTTGTCTGGTATTATCTTCTTTAAACTTGGACACAATTTGTTGTAAGCGAACACATTCTTCTTCAGCAGCAACATATTTTTGTACAAGTTCTTCATGTGGACTAACAATAAAATCCGCAAATTCTAAAAACATTAACAAATGACAAAGAAAGGGAATAAAAATCTAAATGAATGTGAAAAAAATAAAGTATACATACCTTTTGTTACTCCTGAATCAACATACTTGTCATAATGGCTGATGAGATCATCATAAGTTCTCAAAGTAGAAGCTGTTACAGTCACTTCGGTTGACATTTTGATGTTTTCACTTTTTTGAACAACTTCTTGTATATTCTTCACAAAATAAAATAAAATTGACTTATATTTTCACTTGAATGATTTTCACAAATTATTTGTTTACATTTGTCACTTTTGATTACTTTTTCTTGTTTCAAGATTTTCCAAAAAGAGAAAGAGAAATGAAACAATCAACAACAGCGAAAGCCCTCGTCTCGTTATTTCTGTTGCTATTCTCAACGGTCATCTTCTTCATTCTTTTCATCTAAAATTCAAATAAATTCTTTTAGCCAATTATATGCGTTTCTTGTAACATTGTAATATTTGTAACGCACTAATAATACACGTTACCATTTGTTTTGATTCTAAAAACTTGTAGCATGTATCAATAGATGGCAAAAGAATTGTTTTAAGATTTGTGCGAACTGTGAAATGTTATTGAAATCAAGATGTTTTTATGAAAAATCAGGTGTCGAGAAAAACAAAAACAATAATAAACGAACACAAGTGTTTTCGATCGAATTTAATACGCATACGATTTTGTGTTTTGTGTGAAGCAAAATGATCATTTAGATTATAGAACTGCGTAGACTGTATTTATCATGAAAAGTTTTCAAAGTTTATCAATAAATCAATTATTACTAGAAAAAACGTCCAACAGAAATAACAAGACTTTTTGACATTTCATTTTTCTTCTTCGCTTTCCCTTATTTCACTCTCACATCTATTGCAAGAAAAGCTAGTTTTGTACATTAAAAAGACACCAATGTCATTAAAACCTAAGGAAGTAGATTTTAATTTAACATGGGGAGTACTCAAGAAAACTGTGGAGGAAGTTGTTACATTATCAAAAGTGAGAAGGGTTGAATGGAATGATCGTTTCTCGTAAGTTCTTCTTTCATTAGTGATTCTTTTAATTTAGAAACTAATATAATGATCATCATTTTTTTCTACAGGGACGTGTACTCATTGTGTGTAGCATTTCCAGAGCCATATACCAATCAATTATACAGCGAAACCAAAACATTTCTTCAATCACATGTCTATGCATTAAGAACTGAAATAGAGAAATATGAAAACAATTCAAGTCTTCTTAAAGTGTATTATGAAATGTGGAACAAATATAGTCAAGGTGTGGAATATCTGAATAAACTGTACTCGTAAGTATTCTATTATGATAAAATTACTGGTTATTTTTAAGTAGACTTTTGTATTGATTACTACTATTAATAACTTTTTTTGTTCTAGCTACTTAAATCAACAACATGTAAAGAAAAACAAATTGAGTGATGTGGAACTCACATATAGTGGAGTACAAGAAATGCAAGGACACATGGTTGAAATTGGCGAATTAGGACTTGAGATTTGGAGATCAGAAATGCTTGAAAATATAAAAGAGAAATTAACAACCTTGATACTACAAGCTATTCATATAGACAGAGGTGGTGACACTGTTGTGCCTACAACAATTGTTTATGGAGTTGTTCAATCATTTGTTGCAGTTGAAGATCCAAAACAGAGAACACCTGGTGATCCAACATCACATTTAACTGTTAGTTCTTTAAAATATTTTAAAATACAATTTTGTTTAGATTGGAAAATCATTGAATAATTTATTGATTCGTTTCAATTTCAATTTTTTAGTTTTATGAACAAGCATTTGAAGAACCATTTCTAACAGACACTGGAAGACATTATCAACAAGAAGGTCAAAAGTTAATACAAGCATGTACAGTTTCAGAATATATGGAGAAAGTAATACAAAAGCTACATGAAGAAGATATGAGAGCAAGACGTTATTTACATCCCAGGTAAAATATATATTTTTTATTATTTGACATATTGAGTACACTTCAATTAATTTTCATTAATTATTACTTTATATAGCTCTTATGGAAAACTAAGTTCAGAATGTCATCGGCGTCTAGTTGGCGATCATTTGAGTGCTTTACATGGAGAATGTAAAGTAATGGTAGAAGCAGATAAAAGAAAAGATCTTGGAAATATGTATTGTTTATTAAAGCCTCTTCCAGTTGGACTTCATGTTTTAGCTGATACTTTTGAAGGACATATTAAAAAGGAAGGATTAGAATGTGTTCGAAGTTTGAAACCTGAAACTGGCCATATAGACTTTGTTGAAAGTGTCACTCAAGTACATCAAAAATATAAAGAAATTGTCAGTTCTGTATTCAATTCTGATCAAATGTTCATCAGTGCATTGGACAAGGCTTGTACATCTGTTATTAATTTTAGATCATGTACTAAAGCTCCTTGTAGGTCTCCAGAATTGGTAAGAAAAGAAGAAATATACTATACATATAAATAGAAAGAATATATTAACAAGCGATTATTTATTGTTTTATATTATTTCAGCTAGCAAGATATTGTGACTCGCTTCTTAAAAAATCAACCAAAGGTTATACAGAAGGTGAAGTTGATGAAAAATTGGGCAACTCAATAATAATTTTTAAATATATCGATGACAAAGATGTCTTTCAAAAATTCTATGCGAGAAACTTGGCTCGTCGTTTAATTCATCAACTTAGTCACTCAATGGATGCTGAAGAAAGTATGATTAATCGTCTTAAAGTAAGGGAGAGAAATTAGATCAATTGTATATATAGTAAAGGAGAAACTAATTGGTTTTGATTATTTTTTTTTAATTACAGCAAGCGTGTGGTTATGAATTTACAAATAAACTTCATCGTATGTTCACAGACGTTTCTGTCTCACAAGATCTAAGCAATAAATTTAGTGACTTTTTGTCATCCAAAAATATTTCAACTGGTGTTAATTTTAGCGTTATGGTTTTACAGGTAATTAATAATAGTATATTTTATCATTGAAACTTTTATTTCTATTAATGATTTTGTTTTTTTAAATCTAGGCTGGTGCCTGGCCTTTGCAACAAAATGCATCTCCATTTATTGTTCCACAAATGCTGGAAAAATCAGTTCAAACGGTATGAAAGAAAACAAGAATTTATAATATTTAGTTCAATTCAATATAAATAATTATCATCTCTTGTTTCACATAACAGTTTGAAGCCTTTTATGGCCAACATTTTAATGGAAGAAAACTATCTTGGCTACATCATTTATCAACAAGTAAGAAATATACCATTTTCCTGTGGTTGTTAGTTCTCATTATTCATAATTCTATTCATTGCAGGTGATGTGAAGATATCTTACCCAAAGAGAACCTACTTTATAACTATGCAAACTTTTCAATTAGCTCTTTTAATTCAATTTGAAGCTGTTGATAGTCTAACTTATAGAGAATTACAAGAAGCAACTCAACTCAGTGATGATCAATTTAGTAGACATCTTCAAAGTCTTCTTGATTGTAAACTTATGGAATGTGAAGATAAAGAATTAACAAAAGATAGTATAATCAATATTAATAAAGGATACACAAATCGTAGAGCTAAATTCCGAATATCTGGAGCAGTACAGAAAGAAACACCACAAGAAGTAGAACAAACTCATGTTTCTGTTGAAGAAGATAGAAAAATATTTATGCAGGCTGCTATTGTTAGGATTATGAAGTCACGTAAAGTTATCAAACATAACGTTCTCATTCAAGAGGTAAATTAACAAGCAATTATTATTAAATTAAAGTGCTACATTTTTACTTCTTTTTTTGTTATACTTTACTACAGGTATTGGCATTATCAAATGGTCGTTTCTCTCCTACTATCAGCATAATTAAGAAATGTATTGAGTCATTAATTGAACGTCAATATTTAGAAAGAACTCCTAATTCAGCTGATGAATATTCTTATGTAGCTTGACCTTTTATAATAATAATACCGGTCAATCAAGTCAATTCTGTTTATCATCATCATCAACTCTTCTTTATGTTAAAAAATAAATTATTACGAAACTTATTTAAAAACTATATGCTCTCATCTGCATTTCTTTATGCCTGCAACCACAATTAGGTTTGTAGAGTAAATAGTAAATATAGATATTTAGCACTTGGCATATTTTGTTAAGACACACTCATGATGATTGTATAATTTGTGTAAATTGCGTTCTAGTTTATGCATTCTCACGACGACATTATAGTTTTGGCATATTGCATCAGAAGATAAAGTGTGGAAAGAGTTAGACGAGAAGAAGATCAATTGAGCAAGCGGGATACTTTGTAACGTGGTCTTCATTTCATTTCATGTGCTCTGCAAGTGTTATTAGTTTAAAATTATTTAAAATTCAACAATGTTGTTGTGTCTGTGATTTAAAGTTCATTGTAACGAGTGAGTGTCTCCTTTTCCGTCAACAAAGGTTTTTAATTTAAGGTTATTCACCCTATATAACATGTGCAATGCAATAATAGAATACCGTGAGGTAAGAGTTTGGTTTTTTTAGTTTTTGGGAATTAAAAGTTGTAAACCGTAGTAATAAAAATTGCTCGGCGTTTACATTTTGCATGAGAATTCACAAACATACTTTCTCAAGTGCTTTCTCCAGTGTAATGAATTTATGTTTCTGGACTGTTTGACATATTTAATTTTTAGCAAGAGTTTTTTTAATCGTTTTCTTTTGACTTTGCACAAAAACTAATATATAGAGTGACTTGATGACATTTAAATCACAATGAAATGACAATCTTCTTTTTTATTTTAGTATCAACAACCAGAATTCCTTCCTGAGTATATTTACTTATTGATTGCAATGCACAACAATGCTGTATTTATATTTTGTTTAATAATATAAATACAGATTAAATATATACACACCATATTTTATACCTGAGATTTTTTAAGTTTTTTGTTTTGTTTGTCTTATTTTTTAGTGTAGTTTGACGCAAGTTTTGCGATTATTGTAACTCTGTCGTAGTAATGTCAGCCTGTATCAGATCATCGTCAATGATGGACCAGATGTCTAATCTGGGAGGAGCAGGCGATGCTTCGAGCTCATTGATGAGCAGATCACCACCAACTTTCACTGACTCAAATAATTCCCCTCTCCAGATTTTCGTCCAAGCCAAGAAGAATATTAATGACATTTTTGTCGACATTGATGCCTATGTTGTGGAAACTGCCAAATTCATTGAAAGTAAGTTTAATATTATAGACTCTAGTACTTATTAAAGGAACAAAGTGCTAAAAATTATATGGCGCTCACTTTTTACTCAAATTTGTAGTCAGGATTTGCGAATCTTAGAGAACGTGGTGAAAGTAGACAAAAAATTAGTCAAAATGGATGATGTAATATAAGTTATTAGTTGTTTTCATCATATTAATAAAAAAAGTTCCAATTTATGTTTTTCTTGTGTGACTGATCATTGCTATCACTTCTTTAGAAAGAGTGAGAGAGAGAAGAAAAAACTTTTGTCACATAATTTGCTGGCTCTGTGTTTATAATACAATCTAGTAGCAGACAGACAGACGTATAATAATAAAAAGGCTTTGATTTGATTAACTCTAGTCACTTGGAAGAAATCCTCTCAAAAGAAAGACGTACATACTATATATGAGATGAGTATTATTGTATAGCAAATCATTGAAAATATATATAATATATATATGTTGTCGATCAGTTTTTTATGAAGAAAAGCAATTTGAGGTTGTATATGATCTGATGATCCACTCTGACGTATTACATGTCTCATGTCGATTCATTCATTTTCTTATGTGTGTATCTCTTTCTCTACTATACTAGGAATTCATCCAGATCTTGGAATCGTGTCTGCAGAGCAGAGAAAGGAGATCAATGACTATACTAAAAAAGTCCATGGGATTAGAGATGTACTAGCTCGTGATCATATGAAAGTTGCTTTCTTTGGCAGAACGAGTAATGGCAAGTCGACAGTCATCAATGCTATGCTACGAGACAAAGTCCTTCCAAGTGGAATTGGGCATACTACAAGTTGTTTTCTTCAAGTTGAAGGTAAAAAAAGAAGATAAAGAGAGAGAAGGAGATTTCTTTTATTTTTTTATTGACTAAACTAAAAATACATTTTCTATTTTGGTATTATTATTAGGTTCTGAAAATCCTGGAGAAACTTATCTAATGGTGGAAGACTCTAATGAAAGACAAAACGTAAAGTCTGTTGGACAACTTGCACATGCATTGTGCAAAGAAAAGCTTACTGAAAATAGTCTAGTCCGTTTATTTTGGCCAAAAGATAAATGTCCTCTGTTACGTGATGATGTAGTTTTTGTAGACTCGCCTGGAATTGATGTTTCACCAAATTTGGATGAATGGATTGACAAGCATTGTCTAGATGCTGATGTTTTTGTTTTAGTTGCTAATGCAGAGTCAACATTGATGGTTACAGAAAAGAACTTTTTCCATAAAGTCTCACAACGACTATCGAAACCAAATAGTAAGAAAAATGTTTAATAAATTTTTTTCTGATATATATTTTTTATTAATATTAAATAATGTTTTTATTTATCAGTATTTATACTTAATAATCGTTGGGATGCTTCAGCCTCTGAACCAGAATTTTTAGATCAGGTAAGAACTTTCTTTCCTTCTTGTTACTATATAATTAAAAAATAAAAATTGGGTTTTAAATATTATATGGCTGTGTGGGTTACTATTATATTATACTATTGTTGTTGAGTATGCATTGTTGGTTGTTGATGTTGCATACTGGTTATTATATTGTGCTGCTCTATATAAAAAAACAGCCAATTGATGCCAGTCAGGTATGTTTTTATTTTTTCCCCCTGAGGATTGTTGTTTGTTATTGATGTTGACATTTCTTCTTTCTCTTTATCATATATTACATAATATGACTTTTATACAAAAAATAGGTGAGAGCTCAACATATGGAGAGAACGTCGGATTTCCTAGTAAAGGAGCTCAAAGTTGCAACTAAGGATCAAGTTCAAGAAAGAATTTTCTTTATCTCTGCAAAAGAAGTACTTAATGCTCGCCTTCAAGAAGCAAATGGACATCCAGCTCAAAGTATGTCATTCATAATAAATACACAATATCACAAGAAAACACGTAACACATGCTATACATATTGTAAATAAAAAAGGATAATACTTATTTTTTATTTTTATGTATTATTATTTAGGTGGTGCCCTTGCAGAAGGATTTTCTATACGTTATTTTGAATTTCAAGACTTTGAAAGAAAATTTGAAGAATGTATTTCCAAATCAGCAGTAAGAACAAAATTTGAACAACATTCAGATCGTGGAAAGTATATAGCAGGAGAAACAAAAGATGCAATAGAGAAAATTTTTTCTGCTGCAACAAATCTAAATGAGATGAAACATTCTACAAGAAAAGAATTATGGGATAAAATAGACTATACAGATAAACAACTTCAATTACTAACAAATGAAATGAAGGATAAGATTCGTCAAATGGTTGAAGATGTAGAAGGAAAAGTTAGTAAAGCCTTGAGTGAAGAGATACGTCGACTTAGTGTTCTTGTTGATGAGTTTGCAGCACCATTTCATTCTGATTCTCTGGTTATTAATGTCTACAAAAAAGAGTTGCATAGTCATGTTGAATTGGGACTTGGTTCAAACTTAAGAGCACGTCTAAGTACAGCTTTAGCTATGAATATGGAAAATAGTCAAAAGGAAATGACAGAGAGAATGGCTGCTTTACTACCACCAGACAAGAGAAATATCACATCAGGATTATTACCACGTCGAGAGCCATTTGAGGTGTTGTATAGACTTAATTGTGATAACTTGTGTGGAGACTTCCGTGAAGATATATCTTTTAAATTCAGTTTCGGAATACAAGCACTAATGAAACGTTTTATGGGAGCTACGAATGCTGGTGCTAAGAAAGTCTTTACTTCAGAAACGGTATTATTATGAATAAATTACTTTCTATATATATAGCTTTTCTTTTTTTCATTTTTATTTTATCACTCATATATACTAACTCTACTTTTTTTATATTATTATTATAATAATAGATACCAAGAGGATTGCCACCATTAACACAACCTATAGTTTCAGAATTGGCTACTCCTACATCAGATCCTACTAATGTATTCTTTGCCTCTAGTGATGAATGGTCACTTTTATCTCGTATTGCAGTTGCATCTATAACTAGTCAAGGAACAATGGGAGGACTTGTCGTTGCTGGATTGGTAATTAATTTATATTAAATCACATATAATAAAATAAAGAGAAAATTTATTTTATCTGTCTACAATAATTTTGTAATTATATTGTGTTGTAGTTACTCAAGACAGTTGGCTGGCGAGTAATAGCTCTTACTGGACTTGTTTATGGAAGTTTATATATGTATGAACGTTTAACCTGGACCAATAAAGCAAAAGAACGTGAATTTAAAAGACAGTATGTGGAACATGCGACAAAGAAATTGAGACTTATTGTCGATCTAACATCAGCAAACTGTAGCCATCAAGTTCAACAGTAAGTGAAGAAGAGCAATAAGGAAAATGACTTGAAGCTTAATTGTATTTGTCACTATATTTCTTCTTATTCTCTCGATAATATAAAAAAAAGAAGAAAGAGTCTAGCCATAGAAATGGTCTAGCCTAAATAATGCTTAGAAATAGAATCATTCACTCACTTACTTACTTACTTCCTCTACGATACATTACACCATATATACTATACTATATATAAACTCTTTCTCTTCTTTACTTTCTCTCCAGGGAATTGTCATCTACATTCGCTCGACTCTGTCACCTTGTAGATTCTTCTACTTCGGAAATGGAACAAGACATGAAGCAGTTGGAAGAGGAAATGGCTTCACTCGAAGAGCTCATGACTGGCACCAAAGTTCTTAAGAATAAAGCCAACTATCTGATCAATAAATTGGACATGTTTGATGCTGCGTATCTAAATGGAAAACACAATAATAAGTGAAGTTTTACTAGTGATATATAGATAGGAAAAAAATATAGTAATGGACATATTATATAAAAGAATTGAAAAGAAAGTGAGAAGAAGAAAAATCAATAAGCAAAAATGAAATGAGTTAAAACTACATATATATAAACACCAGAAGCAACAACTAAAACATCAAGCAGCAGCAACATCAACAACCAAAAAACCATTAGATGATAAATCACACATAAAGTGCAACAACAGTATCTATATTATACTACTATTAGATTCATGCTTTAGCAAATCTAAAGTATAAAGTTATATTAGTCAGGTAGCATTAATATTATGTACTTTATATATTATAGGAAAAGTGTATACTATACTACTCTAACCACACAACAACATCGCCACAATAATAATTATCATATTCTGATAATGTTCTAATGATGATGATAATCATAAAGGATGATAAATGTATCTTGTAATCTCTGTAAACTCTGTAACTATACTATATATTATCATGATGTGTACGAACGAATCTATTGTAATCTACTATCATCTCTCTTTCTCTCTCTTCGTGTGTACTGTACTGCTACTATTTTACTTCCTATACTGTGCTACTATGTAATCATTACATTATTCTTTACAACTACTGTATGTATATACGTAGAAAGAAGAAGAGATATAGCGAAAAAGATAATCGAGCCAATAATACTTGTAATAGATACTTTACTATTGGCTGTCACGTACTCGACTGTACCATTCACCTTTTCTCCTTCTAAAACTTATCTATCTATATACAACATTATTATTGTGTCTTCTCTCTTAAACTTTGTAATCTACGTAATATATTATTTGATAATGCTACTAGCTAGTAAAAGCAGTACTCTAACGCTTCAAGAAAGAGAGAGAAGAGAGACAAAAACAAGTCAAAGTCAACTACACTATATATATGTAATAATAATATTAAGCTATAGCATGTAGTAGCAACAAAAGTTGAGACAAAAAATAAGAATGAGAGAGAGAACGATTAAAGTAAATTATCGTGAGATGTTTTGATTGGAAAACTGATTGGATTTGACTTTATTGCATGAAACAGGAGGAGGAAGAAGAAGAAGAAAAAAGTCATGATCATGATAATAATGATGATGTTGCTCCCTGCGACATTTTCTTCTTTTATGGCTAAATATATACTATAGAACCAAAAACTCATGAATGATATTGCATTGATCAAATTTTAGTCTTTTTGGGGCAGTGTGCAACATGAAATTTTCTCTGGGGATGGTCCATTACTGTTCTATGTTTTGGTTGACTGGAGCACATATTTGATCAGCGTAAAGGGTTGAGAGATTTAGTTCTAAATCTGTATACTAGGCAAAATTCCCTTGAGACATTTATTCTACTAGTAAAGAAGGATTGTAAAAGTTGCATATATATAGTATTATAGTAGTGGAATGAAATGGAAAGTGGTTATGGTGCTGAGACTCTCTGAGAAGAGATGCAGGTGTGTAGAGATAGAGAGAGGTGAAAACTTTGACTCTTTAGGGAGGACATCATCTAGTTTGTAGTATTAGATGTATAATAGTTTCATACCGTAATATAATTTCATTCTCTCTTATGGAGAAAACTGGCGTACTATCTCATCTTCTACTAATGGAGTGGAGTAGAGAGAGTTTGAGAGCATGATGTTATTATCAGGAACAAGCAAGCATGCCTCACGTATTTTAGGCGTTATAAATCCTTCTTAGCTATATATACAAGAATCAAAAGACATTGACATTTAATAAAGTCATTTCATATTTGTAATTCTCTCCGGATTTTATTTTCTCTCTCTCACAACTCCGGAGACGAAAGTGTAGAAGAAGAAGAGTTGGGAGAAAAGCGGAGATTTAGTACTTCCACTACGTAATATAACTTCTTACTACTACAACTTTCCTTTTACATGCTCATTTCATAGTTGAAAACATATTCACTTTTCTATTTCCAGGAATATACTTTCTTTTTATACTTGTTTCTCTCTCACAAGTTGTCGTCGTCACAAGGAGAGAGAGAGAGTCGTGTTAGTAAGCCTTTCTTGATTCTCTCTCTCTCCTTCGGGAATAGGATTATTTAATTTGGGAATAATTTTCTTGTCTTTCAGGTGTAAAGTATTTCACTATAATAAATACCTAGAAGAAGAAATACGTAGTAGAACACTTCCTTCCTGTGCTAAACTGTACATCACATTTCTCTTCAAGATATATTTTTATCATATATTTCTGTAGTGTTTGCTCCTCAACTTATGGCTAATTGACTTGACACCTTACCTTGACATGTAAAACAATTTTCAAAACAAATACATTCATCATACAGATTTTTTTTATCACACACAAGTTCTTCTCTCCTCTGATTCTTTATGTTGTAAATTATTTAATGGCTCTAAGTACTAAGTTAAATAGGGCAGGATGACTATAAATAATGAATATTTTTCAGTGATGTGTATAAAGGAGGCAAGGTGGCGATAATATTTTGTTTGGAGTATTTAGCAAGAAGAGAAGAGAAGTGAGCAGACTGTGTTGAGACGTGCTTAGAGGATTACTCACAAAAGTCATCATCCACGATTCTTACAGTCTCTTTACTTATATAAAGTATAAAGTACCTCAACTCTGTTCTCTCTAAGTAGTAATTCTCTTGCTCATCTACTCATCTATGAAACTAATAAGCCCTAAAAAGTCTTCTATTCTATATACGAAAGCTAAACACTTTTAGACTTTTAGTTTCATCTGTGTACATATATATAGTATATGCAAAATGAAAAGTATACACAGTCCACAGATGCAATTTTGTACAAAGTGGATGTTTGCTATAGTATAACTCAAGATACCTTGTGATAAATACCGTTTTCGCTAACGCCTTCACTTTTCTCTCTAATGTGATGCATCTGATAGTTCTCTGATGTATCTTCTTCTTCTTGTTGTGTACGTTATAATACAATAGCAAACGAGAAGAGATGAAGTTTTTTGGAGACTTTGAGAGTCGCGACTTTGCTTGCATATTATATTTACAACATTTATAAAAGTATGAGAGATACACTAAATACTAGTTTCTTTACTAGCCAAGCCTTATATAATGTCATGATGGTGTTCTCACACCCGTATATTATCGCTCCTATAAAATATTGGTATATATATATGTATATTAAAGCACACTTCAGTTAGCTTTATAAGAAGTAGAGAGAGAGAGAGAGAACTCGTCTTTCTGAGCTGAGCTCTCTGATGTTGTTTGTTATGCTTTATATAATATTACATAATGTACATTATAAAAGGAGCTTATATAGCTATAGTGCATATAGAGTCAAATAATATGGAGTCGCCTATACATAAAAAATGACTGTTCAAAATAAACTGACAATCCATCATTTTCCCATAACTAATGACTTCAGCTGGTAATTTCTCAGCATAAATTTTAATTTGAGCCAACTTTCGTTTTCAGAAATGTGATTTTTGCCCGTGATTGAGAGGAAACAAGTAACAGAAGGTAGGAACGGTGTGACGTCATCGAACCAAGTCTCCTTACATGGCATTTGCTCTACTCTACTCTTTTATATATTTCCTCTCTCTCTCTGTTGTTGTACTCTCATAAGATTACACACACATTGCATCTTGCATTCTCCTTCAACTTTTTTCAAGTGTGTGAGTAAGAAAATCTGTATGTGTGTGTCATACGACGTCTAATATGCGTGTGTGACTGTTACTTGCCTACGCACTTTTTTGGCTACATATGAAATCAACTTTTGCTAAAATGTTTGATGTTACATTACTAATGTGGTCTCTGTTAGACGACGACTATATGGTTGAAGTCACTGTCTTTCTACCCACATATTTATATATAAAATCACAGTTTATGATACATGTATACACTATTACTAATATTCTATATACTCCCTATACTATATACATATGTACATATTAATTCTCTCTTTCTACCTACATGCCAAAAATGACTGTACTGTCATTTTCTCAAGAGAGTCAAGTACTCTATAGCTGTTGATGATTTGCAGAAGACGAAATGAGTTGTGATGTATGTCATGTCAAAATGAAGTGAAGTGACTAAACTTTCCTTTAGTTAGGCGTATATGAAATAATATATACTTTTAGAGAAGGTTAGTCATATAATCTACTTGTCCATTTAGGAAACAAGCTTCTAATCCCACTCTAATGTTTTTTTGTGCCCGAGTTCTGAATGCAGATATTACCTCATTTTATTCTCTTTTCTACTTCTTGTTTACATTTGTATACATATATATAGCGTACATATATATTCAGCTTTTTGCTAATGAAGCAGTGAATGAAATCCAGAAGAGACAATTCGGTCAAACTCCCCAAAAAGTTTACAACTTCAATGTAGTTAACATGATGAGATGAGCATTAGGAATATTAGCATTATTAGCATGTTGTATATTCATAGTTTGTAGAGCTTTTTGGGTGTGTAAACTTCCGGTAGAAGGATCTCTGCCAATAATATGATGAACTCTGTATGTGTTCACTAGGATTTTACTATCTTTAAAGAAATAAGAGTATATGGGAGGACTCTATTACACTAATGCTTATACTCCATGGTTTTCTTGTACGTTGTTCAGTCGGGTTTATACTCTGTAGAAGTAGTAACGGTAGTAATAGGTTGGTGCCCGGCCCTTTCTTTCACTTTTTTTACTAATAGGATATAAATATATCTTTTGCTTCTTAGTTTTACTTGACTTTACTCTCTCTCTATCTTTACTAACCTCCCTTTTCAAAGCTTATTTCATATGTGTCTTGTCTCTAACCTATAATGCACCTTACAGAATAGAAAAGAGACTCTAGTTTATATATTTCTCTCTCTCTCTTCTCTCTCTAGTATATTTTGTAATAGCATCTATATGAGTGACTTTTCTGTTTCTACTAAACTCAACTCTTATGCTAGTGTGGGAGTATATAGAAAAACGAGAGAGAGAGTTAGACTTACAAGAGTATATAGTTATAGTAGCAAAAACACACACATAGATATATATAAAAGTTACATCTATAATAGACTTACACACTTCTACACACTATGACTATATAATATGTATATACACACACACAGTACACATTACAAATCCAACAACTCTTTGCTCTTCATCAGTCTAGCAAAGGCAACGCTCTTGCCAAGAGTTGAGAGAGTATAACTTGCTTATATTCTGTGCTAGTGATAACAAACCAACAACAATGTGTAGTGGCTCTTTTTAGAAGGGTTATTATTACAAACGTCAAGGGACACACGAAAAAAGAGCAGAGAGTACTAACTAGTAATAAAATGTAGTAATCATAAATACATTGTGTCAAGAGTTGTTACTTTTAGTGAAGCGTGTGTCGTGGATTCTTATTCTGTGTGGTAGTAATAGTAGTAATATACAATACAAAAGAGTATATATTATACAATAAAGGTTGTATAGTCAGAGAGACACGAGATCGAGAGAGTAGTAAAGGGCGAATAAGTGCGAGAGAGAGAGAGAAGCTCTCTACTAAACGAGCACAGCATTGTGCAAGTAGTAATAGAGAAGAGAGACGAGAGAAAGAAGTCATGAAATGGAAAGACATAGTCCATTGAATCACAATGGAAAATGACATAATAAAGTGACAACTAAGACTGGAATTGTAATTTATCTCAATTTTTATACTTCGTCTCAAAAGTTTTCCTCCTCATTTTCTTCTTTTGCCTTTCCACTTTTGTGTTGTTGTGAAAAACAAGAGCAGTTGTTGTTCAGTTCACCGGTTGACTATACATACGTTCTTGTTTTGTAGGCGCAATATTATTGTTGTAACTTTACTATATAGTCTGTGTATGTGGATGTGAGTTGTATTATAAGTTACAAGAGTATAATGTGTCATATTAGTATTATTGTGTTCCATGTGTGAAAAAGAAAAAAGTTAATGAAAATGGGCAAGTTGAAGCACTTTGTTTGTGTGTCATGTTGTTGTTGTTGTTACATTGTGAGTCTCATAGTGCTTCTCTTGAGCACAATGAGTTCTCCAGGAGTAAATGGGTTCAATATTGATATACCAACCGTTATAACACATAGAGGACCAAGTGGAAGTATGTTTGGATTCTCTGTGGCTCAACATAGTGACTCAAACGTCTCTTGGTTTGTGTTCAATTTATATATTATTATTATTACTACTACTATTATTACATCTTCTTATTTTCTGTTTGCTCTACTTCGCTCTCTCTCTTCAACTTTGCACTCTCTTATTCCAAAAGGTGGAAACTGAAGAGAGAGAAGAGAAAACATTCTGAAATTCTCATGCATGCTCTCATCTTCTTATATATATATGACAACATTACGACTTGCGTCTTACAAAGTAGTTCTTACAGAGCAAGCCAAAGCCAAGTCAAGCCGCACATTATGTAAATGAAGTCTGTAATGCAATTGTGTTAGTAGAAGAGAATCTCATTGTAGAATGATGATGATGATGATGGCTTTGGCTTCATGTTGTATTATTTGGCTAGAACTAAAATTGTGACATTGGAATATTTTTTTACAGGATTTTAGTTGGTGCACCAACAGCAGAGTCAAGGCAGCCTGGAGTTAAGAATGGTGGTGCAGTATTCCGTTGTAGTTGTGATGCATCAGATACATGTCAACAAGTTCCATTCGACCGACAAGGTACTTTATAATAAATGTGACCAACTTTTTTCTTATTGACTTACAATCTATCTATACATGTGTCTTTGAGAAATTGGCTTGGGACACAAGAGAAATAGAATTAGTCTCTCTTCTTACAGTCATGTTGTTAGAGTTAAAATCTGAAGGCAAAGCAAAAAAAATCCCAAGCACGTCTGACAGGACCCTAATCTTCTTTCCTCTGCTGGACCTTATCCGAAAAGAGCCTTGAAGGGATATAAAGGGGAAATGAGAAAGCATCCCTTCATTAGTTACTCACTTCTTTTTCCAACTTCTTCTCTTCTTCTAGTGAGAGACAAGACGAGCATTGTTGTTTATAAGATATGAGAAAAAGGATGTTAGAGAGAATGTGAGACACACATGTTTTATATATTATGTGTAGCACATTGCATGTATAAGGAGAAAAAAGCATTTTTTTCTTCTCCATCCAAAAGAGAGTTCAAGAAGCATGGCAATGAGATGAGGGCGTTTGACTTCTTATTGCCTTATAGACAAAATAATACACCGTTTCTTGTTTTTAAAATGTATGTTGTAATGTACTTCTTCTTCTTCTGGTACGTGCGAGAAAAGACGGAAACCTCGACTACTACTCAAAAGTCACACTGTGAATCTCACAGAAACTTTGACTATGTAGTTGTGTTCTATGTTGAATGTCTCAGAATAAACTTTTCCAACAGGGAAATGTGAAGGAGAATCATCATCATCACATATATTTCCATGCATATAAGACTTGTGTAGGATGTTGTTGTAGTAAGTATATCCATGCATATATATATATAGTGAATGCCAAGAGATGTTTTTAGTGTTTAGCGTACGACTAAATGCTTAGGACCATAGAGTATAAGAACAGTAAAAGTCCTCTCTTGGAAAGTGAGCAACATATGTCGTAATCTACTACATTTAAAATTTATGAGTACTTTTATGAGATTACATTAAACTTAATGCCAAGCCCTCCCTTCAGATTTGAGAGATTCAACTCAACACTCTTATATAGTGAACAAACACTTGACAACTCTTCAAAGACAGATGCCTATGACAATTATGTGACCATTAGTGCAAAAGAGACGGAAATGGAGAGTAGCATAGCTTTGAATGCACTTAAATATTCATACAAGCGTTTTGAATGAATTAACTATATTCTCCTAGGATAATGACGAACTACGTGAGAATGAGAGTTGAGAGAGAGAGAGAGGTTATTAGCTCACTTGAATTATTCTCTTAGAGAGAACTTGAAAGTATGAAATCTTTAAAGAGCACTTGCCTAGTGACAAAATGCTTGACAGTTTCGACAACTTTTTCTCTTTCTCTGCTCCCTTCATGTTATCATCAATTTTAAGATGTATAAGACGACCTTTAATTCAAAAGTTCAAGAAGTGTCGATGGTATTAATTCTATCTGGCGTTTACATCATCATGCATTAATGCGTCGAGTGTGTGTCACAGCATAAAAATGCATAGAAATCAAGTTTCAAGTCTTAAGACATGAAACTCTTACACATCTGTCTTCAAAGTGGTTGAAGAAAGATAACCTTTGTAAGCTTGAAAAAAAAGAAATGAAATCAAAATACTATAACGTAGCCAAATATGCAAAAGCTTTTGAAATGCCTAATTAGACAGATTGTTTGCCATTTATCTGAAATTTCTTAATTAGCTTCGGCATTTCATATCAAAAGTTGACTATAGTATACAGCATCCTACGACATTCTTTCACAGATATGATTGCTAATACAAAAATTTGTTCTCTCTCCAGTAAAAAGTAAAATCTCAGTCTCGTATAGCACAACGAACTCTTAGTAAGTTGAGTTTACTAATACACGCCAATAGTATTGGCACATACCACGTTCCTCATCATGTTCCACTGAGATTGGTTTAGTTGGATGATGTTGTACAAATGTCTTTTCCAAAACGAAACCTATAAATAGAAAATAAGAAAACCCTTCTAGTCTGGTTGGATTTTTTGTTTATGATGATGGCAATGTTGATGTTTCGTGCGGGTGTATATATTCTATAAGTAGTGTACATATAGTAATATTATACAACAGTCTTCCTAGAGTAAGACGATAGAGAGAGAGAGAGACAACACAATGGAAAATGAAAGAGACAAGAAAGACAGAATTGAAATTATACACCAAAGAAAACATTTAAGGGGTGGTGATCCTAAAATCCTCAAAGGCATAGATTGTTGTGTAGTATTGGACATTGAATTTTTTTCTCTCTCTCTTCAGATTCAATTCTTCTAATATTATTATCCACCAACACTATAAAAGCTATCACATTGCATTAGTCTAATAGCATCAAGAAGTAACAATGTAATAGTGTGTGATACCTGATGCTCTCTCTCCCTTCTTACTGAGAAAAAGAAAAAAAAGAATGCGATAGTAAGTTACTGGGCACAGAGAGAGAGAAGGGTAAAGGAATATATATATAGTATTGTACATCACAAGTTCATAAATAATTTATAGACAAAAATACCTAAAAGAGCTACCAGAAAAAAAGAGCTAGACAAGAGTAGTGTATTAAACTTGCCTTCAACGAAGAGAGAGAAACATTTACAACATAAATCATAAATGAAAGATTCATCCATTTATGTATCAGCATTATAATCCAATTGTTTCTTCCTTTTTTCATATTGCGCTGTAAAATTGTGGGAGTCGAATATGATTATATATGATTTTCTATTTTTTTTGTCTTACATAGGAAACAATGTAGTGGATGGAAAGCAAATAGATGAAAAATCTGGCCAGTGGTTTGGCTCCATTGTACGTTCTTCCGGTGCAGATGGAATCATTTTGGTCAGTTATGGAATTTTTTATGATTTCTAACTTATAATCCAATGATTGTCAGTTCACTATATACACTATATGAATTTAGTATAAGAAGACTAAAAACTATAAAGCTAACTCTATTTAGCTAATAGTAGCCATATAAAATATACTTATCGTATAAAAGTAGAGAGTAATATAGACTTCATCTCTTTTACCAGATGCTTTTTCTTTAATTGGATTTCTTTTTTCTCTTGTCTTTTACTTTGCTTAATCTTCTTCCTTTTGCAATCATCATCTATAGTCTATATATATATTGGTACATATAATAACATAATCTCTACAGAATAAAAAACTTTAAGACAGAGTCAAGGAAAAAAATAACTAACTTATAGTAAGTATAGTAATAATGCACCCTTTTATAGTATGTCGTAAGTAACAAGTTGAGTCAATGTTTTTGATCAGAGTCAAATATCAACAAATATGTGAGGCGTTTACAAAACTATAAAACACATATAGAAAAAGATTTGAAGATTACTTTATTTATGAATGCTATATAGAACTGGAAGGAAGAGATTATAAAATAGAGTAGTGTACAATAACGTTGAATTGAGACTCAGAGTGGAATTTCGAGTCATACAATCACAATTCAAGATTCAATACAGGAACAGAACAGAAGGCAAAAGGAGAGATTCCTGCACGAACTCTTGTAAAACTTGTAAAGGTCTTTCTTTCATATATATTCTTTCGACAATAACTTTGAGAGCGTTGTCAACTATCAAGTAGTAAAGTGAAAAACAAAGTTGTAAAAAGGGCAAAAATAATAGGCAGAAGTAGAAAAAGTCGTAAGAAAAAAGGTTAGACAAGACAAGAGAGAGCTGCGCATTGTTTCTAAAAGTATTGCTTCATTCATATCAAAAACTTAAAGCCTGTTGGGCTAAACATCAAACGGGAGTTGAAAACATATATTTGCCGTTACGCAATTCATGTAATAATACAATAAAGATTTTTTTGTTGCTATTTTTTCTTTTCTGTAATGAAAATGTCATTTTCAAGTAAACATGTTTAGCAATCGAATTCTTTTCTTCTCACAGAAATTCACTTTTCATTTCAAGAGATGAAATTTGATAGCGTTTAATAGAGTAATATTGTGGGCGTGGACTAAATTGAGTTATATAATAAAGTCACTCTCAATCAGTAATTCTACGTAGTTGCATTGAAGAAGGAAATGAAGATGTTACTTTATTACGAGTAAATTGAACAATGACCCTTTAGCATGTAGCTTATTAAATGTAATAAAAGGTTTTGTTGCTAAATGTACTAATGTAATAATAGAGTTATGTATAAGTTGGCTTCTTTATAAACCAACTGTCGTGTATTTTACTTTTTGTTAAACTTTAGCTTTTTTGCCTTGTTAGTAATATACTTTTGAAGACTCTGTGTTGCATAAAATCTCGTCGCATTGAATAATTTTCTTGAACTTTTTCGCAAAGAAACTCTTTTTTTTTTGGTTTCATAGACTCAGCCATATTTTATATTATTAAGTTTTCTTCTGTATATATATAAAAGTAAAAGCACAGTCCAATTACAAAGTCATCAGAAAAACTTTTACAATAATCATAGTGTGGTAACAAGCTTTCATTGCTTTGCTCCGTCTCTTTCTTTTCCATTTCCGTTTGCCTACTTTTACTTACGACGTTACATATTTCTTCTTTCTACAATTGTACTATAATCAAAATGGAATGTTTGTCAGAGTGGAAAGTTTCATAAAGGAAGTTATGAAAAGTCTATAAAACGTAAAATGTTCCGGTTCTTTTTTTCTTCTTTTTTGCTACTTTTACTTGTTAGGTACTAATGCAATAGTATGTTTTTCTATTATTCACATTTTTTAAAATTCTTTACGAATACCAAAGAAATGACAAAAAGAAATACGAGGAAGAAAAAAAACTTTGAGGTTCTTTTCCGAAATAACTAGCTCTCAAAACTTTTATATCACATATGGTCATGTAATAATAATACTCAGAAGATAAAGCTCACTTTTCCTTTTCATCAATTTTCAATATTGATATTGAGAGAGAGATCGACCTACGCCTACTCTTTATAAGTCTATATGATAAAATCATAGTACAAAGTAACAGAGATAAGAAGACGAGGTTGAAGCTTCTAGGAAAATACTCATATGACTCAAAAACAATATTTTAGTAACGTCTGTCGTGTGTAACGCTAAAAATGACATCTGGGGAAAGATACTTGGTTTAGTGATGGAGAATGCTCTTTAGACGTTCAAGGTTCTAGGTTCGACTCCCAGCTAGAGTATTAGGTTTTATTTTGTTGTAAGCAGATTGAGCCACTAAATAGTATATGATATAAGCTTTCACTCTCTCTCAAGTCAAGCTAAAAGCACAAAAACGATAACATTATCGCATAGTCATCATCATTAACCTTAGCCATTGCCAATTTTCTCGACTATACTAAAACAAGTAGAAGAGAAAATATTATTAGCAAAAGGAAAGCTGAGCTCATCGTCTCTCTCTCTCTCATCCATATATAGAATCTAATAGTTAGTCATCTCTCTTGCCTATGAAATGCAATAAGCGTAGAAACTACAAGAGACAGTGAACGAGGAAATGTTATTATATTAGTTTAGCATAACTTATTACAAAACTACACGTTGTCGTTCTTCTTATTATATTCATAACATTGTATACCGTGTATTTTACATTTCACATTATATTATGTTTGGCCAAGTTGACTGCTTGCTTGCTTGCTACTCTCAATCTAGAGTTAAAACGCGTTGATGACTAACTAGACTTTGTACTATAGTCATCAGTTTTGTTTACATTGGCTTGGAACTAAAGCTTATATGTATGTATAGCTTTTACTTTCACACTAGAAATGATGTCATGTCCTAAAATTTGAGACAAGAGTTCTCATGTTGTATAGATATAGGCAATGACGCCTATTAAGCCTATAAGAGTTTTTGATCGTATATGATGAGATCATGAGATCGATTCTTTTCCTACGTACACTCCTCTTCAATGTATAATATTGTTGTTGATGATGAGTTGCTATACATAATATACATCATCATATATTATTATACTATGGAAAGCAATAAGAGCAACACTTCCTGTTAGAGAGTCCTTCATTCTAAAGAGAGAAAACTTTTGAAAAGATTTTCTTTCTCTCTTTCAGTTGACAAGTGTAGAGAGACAGAGAAAGAGCAATGCATTTAAAATGACATAGAGTGAGTACATTAAATACACATATATTATCTTTGAGACAGTTTATTATGTAAGTAATGATGTAGGGTATAAGTGCACACTTGAAATGACGTATAGAGTGAAGGATATAAAATCAGCTCAGAATAAGTCAGCATTTAACGAAAATCTGTACAATGAGAGAACATTGAATGGAGAAAAGATGGATGTTGTAATGTATAAAGTAGAAAAGGAAAAGGCTATATATAATGGTTGATATAATAAGCTTAGTATATACTTGTTATAAAGTATTCTAAAGCAAAAGCTGTGAGACTTTTTACTCTTCTTTTTTATGCCAAGTTGTCTCTCTGTATTATAAAGCTAAATAAAGTGAAATCCACTATAAAACAGAGTCTTTTCAACAGTCACAAAAAACCACTACGTCATCAGTTATAGAGTGTAATGCATGTGTATGCTTTTCACTGATAATATTAAATCTACTTTTCTTTTCATATTGTAATACTAATGCTTCTAATGTTACATGAATCTCCTAACTTTCTCTCTTCTAAAGCTAAAAAAAGATGATATCAGTTCTAATGTTTGTGCTTTACTGTGCTAACACTATATTGATGATATAGTAGGAAGAAAAGGAAAGAGAAAAAAAGGAGAAAGTAAAGAGAGAATGAGTTTTGAAAGTAGTTTTTTAGTATTTAAAACTATACACTACCTAATTTTCTTTTTTGTTTTCTATAAAATGCTAGAGAGTTTATTTTGTCCATTATTATGTTTCAAAAGTTGTTATTGCTGAATTGTGTTTGTGTTTGCGACTCACTGAACCTCTCTCTCTTAAGAAAAACACGAAGACTCTCTCAACTTTTTTATAGTTGCTATTGTAAGAGAGAAAGAGTTACTGTAGTCATTGTATTCTTTTTCTTATTGTCTTTATATTCTCTACTAAATTCTTTTGAGTTTCTTAATGCTTTTCTGTGTGCTTTGGCTGCTCATTCCGAAAGAGAAGAGAAGAAAAAAATGTACAGCATTCATTTCCCTTAATGAGCACTGTATAAATAACTACTAAGTAGAAGTAGAGTAGTAGTAGTTAGTAAAAAGTCTTAAACTTCAACATTCAAGATCACAGCTATTAGGAATTCTCTCTTTTTCTTCGTTATGTTTATGTAACTTGTATATATAGTAGGAATTACATTTTGTAAGTAGTAAATCCTTTTGAGCTTTCTTTTCTCCTGTGTGGAAAAGACATTTCGTGGGAATATATTTTTCTTGGGGTGAAGTGAAAGGAATAAAGTAAAGAGAAAAGAGAGAATATAAGGTTCATTCTAATGCATTATCTCATTAAGGGGTCTCTCTTCTTCTTGGTTAATGAAAATGAATGTTTTATATTGCTCTCTACTCCACATGTCAAGCTATTTAACTTTACATATGTTATTATAATATGTTTTTTCTTTTTTGCTCTTTTTTTATGTAGGCATGTGCTCCCCGCTATGTTTGGTTCAGTGTGAATAAAAAGAGAAGGGTAAGAGAATTCTTATGATCATGACCTTTATAATGTAATGTTGGACGAAGAAATGAGGTTGTAGAGGAAAAATACCAAAGCATAAATAAAATTGAGATACATTGTTGTTATGAACTTCAACTCATTCTTTTCTTTCCTATACAGGATCCTACTGGTACATGTTTTATTGCTAAAGACTCTTTCACGGAATTTACAGAGTATTCTCCTTGCCGAACATGTAAGATAAATATTTCTTCATTTTGAAGCTAACTTCTAATTTGCTATATATTACCTTTTTTTCTAGCTCGATGGGGTATGCATATTTTTTAATAGTGATTAATTTATTAAATATTTAATATATTCAAATATTAATTTGCTTTTTATTTCAGGATATCATCGACAAGGTATATATTCATATTTCTACTGTTCTATAAATGCATAAAGATAACATATATATATATATAACACTGTGCATTTTATTTAACCAGGTTCGTGTCAACTTGGCTTAGGAGCGGATGTTGACTCGGTAAGAAAAAAACTTTAAAAAAAACTTTTTTTTATATTTTTATTGCTAAAGCTTCTCTTGCAAGTGGTACTACACTATAGTAAAATATATAAAGATATAAATTTCTCTCTCTAGTCAAGTTTGTGTAGCCTAGTGCTAAAAATCCATAAAATTCCGAAAATTATTTTACTCTCTGTATCCTACTTCCTTCTCTTCTGAGACTCCTCTTCATTCCTGTCACATCCATTCCCATGTGAGTTGTTCTCTAGTTTCAGCTTTATACGATGATACGATTTGGAGACTTTGAGACTAATACGAAAACCTACACAATGTTGTACACTCTTCTATCAGCGTCCTTCTTTGTATATGTTACCGTCTGAATAGATTCAAATGTTTGAATACATTCAGTCTAGTTCAAATATATGCATGCAGAGTGAATATATTCAACCTAGTATACATACATTAAAACTAGAATAAATGCAT
>VCNE01010202.1:0-11921 GCA_009869805.1 Oncopodura yosiiana
ATATATATATATATATAAGGACATTTTATTATTCAATTGAATATGGTGTAGCTCACACGAACCAAAATTATTTAAGATACAACATTTTTATTATCATGTGTAGTCACTCTGACAAAATCCTTTTTGAACTCCTTCACACGTAATTGCTGTCATTTCAAAGACAAGAGTAAAATGAACGAGTTTCTTATTGCTATAGCACCATTTTCTACGATTATACATGTATGAAATTGCTTATAACCTTGAAGAGACATTTAAATTGTAGGAAGAAGGAGACACATAAACACAATATAAATGATTGAGTAAAATAATACAATAGAAGGGCGACTATTACTAGTACATACTGAGTGAGTGAGTAAGTAAAATATGTTGAAATTGAAATACCTTGAGAAAATCTACTTCTTCTGTACTAAATGTAATTGATTGTCATGCAGCAAGTCTCTCACACCAACCATGGTCATAATATTATATGATTCTAAATTAACGTAAATTCTAACTAGACTCCATTTTATGTCAACTCTGTCCATGGGAAAAATATTTAGCTATATTTATTCTTTTAGGTTACTTGAGCATTATAACTACCTACTATAGTATGTAGTACACAGGATTTTATAAAAATCTCTCTTACAATGAGATTTGTATTTACTCTAAAAGAAACTTATGTAAGGGGTTGCACAGTCAAAAAAGTGTTTTATCCGAGAAGGCATGATGTGATTAGTTAGCAAGTTATGTTGTACACGTATTGATGAAATCGAAATTTTAATTAGACAAGAAAGGAAGCGCAAGAAAAATGCCACACACAAACTCATGCTGTAGTAGATAGCTAGCATTATGTTTAGTAATACATTATTAGGTTCAGTTTATATATGAAAACGAAGGAAATGAAGTTCAATTCACGTACTTATATTGTATATATATATATTTGTATTAAGAAGAGACGTGTATATATAAGTTTGTATGATTTACCAAATGTAGAATATAGTTAGTTGTAGTAAACAAAAACATAGTATATAGAATAGTGGGAGGAGAAGTGATACAACTTTAATTGGTTCTGAAAGCGAAAGGGTTATACAACTAACTATGTCTCTATCACGATGAGCTTTTCTTTCTCTCTTCTCTCACTTTACTAGCAGGTATGTATATAGTATATAGATATTAAATGATGATGATGATGTAGGTAGATGTGATCGAGAAAAGGAGAGAGAGATAGAGGTAGTTCAGTTTGATATGGGTATATATTACAACAGATAGTAATAGAGCCTAATTATTTGACTCCAAGTGATTAGTCATTAGTAAGTTGCTAGTAATATATCCAGGTGTATATGCGGAGTTCTTTTGACGGCTTTTGACTTGAGTCAATTGAGCTTGAGCTTTATACATATTTATTCATTTCTATTCACATGATCTATATAATTTAAAACTTTGTTTTCTATAATATAGTAGAGTGTTGATGAAATTCAATCCTCCTCCTTTTTAAATTAACTTCAACACTTGTCTGTGAAATATGAAAATTAATTTTGTAATTGCTTTTATTCTGTTTTTCAGTCGATGGATGGTAGCTGGAAAAGCTGATCCTGAAATGCCCAAGCGAATGTATATCCATCCTGACTCACCGTCCACTGGAGAGCAATGGATGCAGAAAGTTGTCTCATTTCATAAATTGAAACTGACAAACAATATTTCTGATAAGCATGGTTTTGTAAGTGTAAGGCCGTTTTTATTTGTTCGTAGTTAGTTACCAAACAAATGACCTATTCATAAGAATGGTATGCTCACCTTTAAATATGTGTAATCTTAAAAATCATCTTTGCGCCTAAACTTTACTCGTTTCTTTAATCTTTTTACTAAAAGTATTTATTGATGGCAAGCTTCATAATATTTAATTCAGAAAATGTATTACGACAAGAAGTGTATAAACAGTACTAGCTTTACGTTTTTATAACTGCTGCGTATAACCAAACAAAATAGATATATACGTTTCGTACTAATAATTAAATGTAGTGCTGTGTCCTGTATTTGACAGAAAAATGGCAAGCAAAAGACATTTCTGGAGCATCATGGTCACCTCATTATGAATATTGTATAAATGCACACACACCGTTGATTTCTGTTCCAAACACTCTCAAATTCACCACACGCAAGCCCAATGCACTATATGTATATATATGTATGTGTAGAGAAATGTGCAAGTTTTGTGAGTTAAGTGTGTTGGTTAAGGGTGTGTCAAATATTTAGTAGTTTTATTTCAGTAACTGTTAATTCTTTCTTCGTCGGCTTGTATATTTGAAAGTTATTACTAGTTAGTTAGTTAGTTAGCGAAAAGGGATTATACTACAATGTCACATGTATATATTATATAAATATACATTTGTAAGGTACATACATATGATATACATATATTCGTCTTGTTCTATGTAGTAGTAGTGTCATGCTTGTCGTGAGCAACCGCTGTCGTTTTTCTCGTAACACATCGATAATGCAATCAGCTCGTAATAATTTCTCTCTTTTCTTTCCTATATATAAACATACTATGTGTGCTCTGAAATGCCTAATGAGCCCATATTGCTACCTTGTTCTTCTCTCATTTATAGATTAGTGAATGAGCTGAAAAGCTCTAAAGTGTCAGAACACTATGACAGGAGTGAATTAGGAATTTATGATATCTCACTGCTTTCGACGTATATCTATGTATATGCATACACTATTATATATACTTATATTACACCTTTCTCATGTAGTTAGTCAATGTTTGTAGACAACTTATGGTTTCTAGTTTCTTTCCTACATTTCATGGAATTTTTGTGTGTGTTGATGTTATTGGAGTAAGTACTACTACTATTTGACAATAAAAATTTCACAACTCTCTCATACAAGTAGTCTTGACTTGACTAATTTATAAAATGTACATAATTAAATAGTAGTAGGTATATCTAAGGTGTAGTTAGTGTAGTGTATTGCATTAATTTTTGATCTTCTCAAGTATAGAATTTTTTTTCTGTCGGAACTTTTGAGTTTTGACTTTTGTCCTTTTAGCCAACCTCGGCTTCCTTCAAATTCAAGTGTTAGTACTACATATTTATGTAGACATAACAAAGGAAGAAGCATTTTGAATGAGTGTACATAGACACATACATTTACGGCATATGTTAAGATATTGAAGTAAAAGTGACTTTGTATGTAAATAAATATATATGAGTAGAAAAGAAAAGGTAAAAAACGTCCACATAAAGTAAGTGACAAGAGAGCACTCGAGTGTTTTTGCGGGTTGTGTAAAGTAAATGAAAGAAAAAAAATCATCATTTGCAATTGAATATCAAATATCATGTTTAGTTTAAAAAATATTGCTTTTCTTAGCATTTGCTATAAAGGGACAAGAGTTTTAAAATGTGAAGAGCTTAGTAGAAGAGAGTATAAGTGCTGAGTGTTGTTATTTCATGTTGATGATGACGATGATGAACAAACTTTCAAGATAGAAACTACATATATATTTTAGATAGAGATGCTTAGTCGAATAGAAATTAACCTCAAGGGCTAATAGATAAGTGTACAATGTTCAGGAGACATAGATATATTACAGTCGAATGGACATTAAGAAGAGTGTAGTAGTAGTATAAACTGTGTATATAATTTGTAATCTATGCAAGTCACTTTTGTGATATGTAGCTACAGAGCAGAAGCGCCTTGTTCATTTCTTACATTAACATTTGAAGTTGCTTCTGATGAATATGAATTTGTTCTTGGGTAGTTAGTAGCACATTTGTGACTATGTACACAAGTGATAAGTAGATACATCAACTAAAAAGTTTCTATAGGATATATAGTAAGAAAAAGTTAAGAAGAAGACAAGATAGTATATATGTAGAAACCAAGTGCCTAAAGGACGACACACTGCAAGGAGTGAGAGAGAGAGAGGAATAATATATTAACTGTCGAAGCTTTTATATACATTAGTACATTAGACAAGATATGTTTTTAATATTACTATGCTGATACGAGTATCAAAAGTATGTTTATGTGTGACAGTATAATTTAAAAAAAAAGGTTTCATATCTTTTGAAAATCATATATGTAGTTTAAAAGACATTATGATGATATTGAGTTTGTTGTATAGTTGGATGAAAGTGTGTTCTACGACATAGTTGGGTATTGTACAAATGATATATGACTTGTGTAAATAATACTATACTAGCAACTAGTCTTATGATAGTATACAGCTAGTTCTATATCTTTGTGAAAAGTGAAAAAATCAAAAGATGTATAGGCATATATATATATAGATATATTTAGAGAGAATGAATAGAGCGAGATGATTTTAGTCAGGGTGTGATTGCTAGCTTGTCGCCACACTACGCAACATCAAAGAAATTTGCCGGATTGAAGACGAGTCGAGTACACATCTTCTCACTGCTTCCTATATTACTTCCAACAAATACGTCTACTCTGATGTGTTTCTTCACATCACGTCAGATACAGAGAAGGAGAAGGAAAAGAAGAAAAAAAAATGATGATGAATGTGTTTCTCTTGAGCTGACTCTAGGCACTTGTCTTTTTGCTAGTTTCAAAAGTCAAAATGAGCATATCTAGTATATGCTCTTAGTATACATATATTAGAAAAAAAGGATTTTTCTAACAATTGTAAATTTTGTATGTGATGTAAATATTAACGATAGTTATAGTTAAGTGAGAGTGTGTGTATATGGTAGTTTTAACGAGAGCATTCTTAATTCATTCAAGTATAATAGGGTGATTTGACGATGAGCCAATTTAAAACTTTGTTTCAAAAGAAAGTCGTCAACACAAAGTTGAATGAGGCCATAAACTCTAATGTTTAATGAAATCAATGTAGAACTATACTCATACAAAGAGACATTATTACAAATCATATATATATATATATATTTATCAAACCATAGTTTTCCTGGAATGTTGAAAACTAGGAAATGCATGCATTAGACAGTGCAGTGTACTCTCTTAAGTCATTAGTCATATCTATGGTACATTCTTTGGAAATCGTTGACTTACACTTGCTTGCATAGCTGATATGGTGATTGCATAGTTTAGCTTATGACAAAATTTTGTGTATTATATACAATGTATATATGACGACCTTTAATTCTAAGCTTTTTTGATGTGTCACTTTGTATTATTTTATCTTATGTTTTAAGAATTACTTACAATGTTAATATAAGTATATACAGTGTGCTGAGATTCAGAGTATATAGTGTAACTATATTTTATAGGACATGCACATAGTTTATAAGATAAAGACCTTTCTGATTGTACTAAGGTGTCACAACATAGTTTGGTTGAGGCAAACATTCTATCAGTTATTCACTTAGATACACATTGAAATGTTGAACATTTTTTTACACCTCAACTCTGACATTTTCCCTATATAGATATATTCTCTCACTCTTCTCTGTAGATATGGTTTGCTCTCTTTTGCCACTAACGGTGTGAATATTGTCAGCTGTATTTTGATCCCTTCTCTATTATGGTTTAATACCTTTCATTCTTGCAATAGTATACTGAATCATGCATGTGCAGGTATATAGCTACTATCTACTATACATTTTTTCTATTTGTACACATATACATTAAGCATTATCTTTCACCATCAAAGAATTACTCTTGTCTCCTTTTTGTATAGGCTTTGCGATTTCTGCTTCATAGAAGTTATGTAGAAGAGGAATACTATATATATTATATATCATTTTAACACCATTTCAATAATGGATATATAAATACAGATACATCAGTGAAAATTAAAAGGCTTGCTTCTACTCAAATATTGTGGGCTTGAATGGTGTGGCAAGTGAAATAGAATATTATATATGTGTAGATCTCTATATTATCAGTTGGCTCATCTGCTTTTTATGAACTTGTGAGAAACAGGATTGAGAGGAAGAGATGACATCTCACTCTCTGGAAATGTTGTATCTATCTCTCTGTGTAAGGTCGGAGTTTTAAACTATAAGTACATTGTAATCCTCTAAGTTGGGTGAATATTCTATAGTAAAGTAGAGTATCATCATCAATGATGAGTAAACGACCTCATGCAGTTTCATTCTTATCTTTATCAAATGAAGAAGATGAAGAAGAAGACAGGATCTAGAAAAACGATGCCTTTGTATGTATCTCTTTGATAATTTTTTGGTGTGACCCATAAAACTTGTCGTCGTCGTCGGACATAACACTGTGTTGCAGTTGATTTCACACTTTGTCATTACAACATACATGGAATAAAAAGAGTAGACTTTGCTCCATTCCAGTAATCTGTCTCTTGTCAAACAACACGTCGAAATGTGTCTTGGTGCTGGATGATGATGTACATACACAACATAATACTTAACCTTAGGTCGCGTAAATGATTGAGGAGTTGTGTGAGCACACATTTATTTATATGTGAGTTTCAAATATTACTGCTATGTAAAATAATGTATAAGCTTTGTTGTAAGAACTAAGGCGTCGAGAAAAGCGAGAAACTAAGACACATTTAGTTTGAAAGAGTTTTTTTTTATTATTATCACCCAGAAGTATGAAATAATATTTTGCGATAGGGTATAAATAAAAGTAGATGATGAAATATATGTCTTTTGCTTGTTAGAAAAATGTTGTTGACACATTTCTCAAATCTATATGACATTGGCAATGGTGTCAAAAGTCGCGTATATTATCTTTCCTTCCACGTATACTACTATAACTATATGTATATATAAATAGAGCAAGACTTTATTATATAGCTACTTTTTCAATTATTGGTTTTGTTTGACAAGAAATAAAAAATTCACTAGCTCATCACTTTTTTCAAAGCAATTTTTTTAAATATTTTATTTATAGGGTATGATGTATTCTTTAATAGCTTAATATAAATAAAATATATAAATAATACTTGATAGATTATGTATAGAGAAAGAGAAAAAAGAAATTGTTTTGTAAAATATAAAGATTAGGAGGAGACTCTATATATTTTGTAGCCAATAAGAGCGTGAAGGCAAAATTAGCTTGGACTGTAGAAGTATATAAAACCCATCAAAATCGCACACTGACATGATTGATTGTTACCAAAGACATTACATGAGGGGAATTACTATTTTATACTCTCTCTCTGACTACCTCTTGAAGCTCTCCACCGCATCGAGTTTTCATGTTTGATTTGTAATACGGAAAGTGACGTTTTGTATTATATAACAAGAGAAAACATATTAACGATAGTATATGTATGTATATAAAATATATTGTATGTAGAAGCTTTACTAGTAGATAGATTAGAAGAGTCTAAGGTGGTTAGATATTAAAACTTGAAGGGGAAAATACACTGGTTTTGAATGGCGGCAGCCTCCCCAAATGGTCGTTGGTATATTATTGTCGTCGTCAGAATTCGGAGTGGAAGAAAATGATTTGGGCGTAAGGACCAGATCAAAGAGATCACTTCTCTGTATTCTTCACTACTCACTTGTACTCAAAGACAAGAATGACTGGCAGGCCAATGGAACTTGGAATCAACTGTCATTTTGAAAAAAGAAAAGCATTTATGCAAGTCAGTCCGAAGAAAGATAACTAAAGTACTATTATATAGCTTTTTGAATAAAATTTTCAAAATTTTTAAGTCATATCACTGTTATAGTAGTAACAGATAGTGTTGAAGAAGAGTGCTATATCATAGGCATTTTTTGATAATGTCTATTTGAATACAAAAAAGTGTTGCCTTTAGTGTAGTCTTGTGTAGAGAGTTTTCTTATATTCCCTTTGGCTTGTCTTTTTTTGTATCTTTCTACAGAGTGTAGTTCTATTTTGCAAAATTCGTTTTCTCTTTTCCCGTCAATTTTTTTCTTGAATGCCTTTTACATCCGACTCACTCACTTTACTCCCTTTTGCTTTCTTTTTCTTTTACTTCAAACTCTTCTTCACTCTCTCGCCCTAACGGCTCTCTTCTCTCAGTTCTTTTTTCTTTACCCTCTCTTTCAAATAATACGAACATCAACTTTTAGAAAATACCAAGATGGAGGTTGTACATATTACAAAAAAGTAATGTCGTAACTTTGAGAAATATTATGTGGTAGCGCTTTTTTCTCACTAGCAATTTAGTCACTATGAGTTTTGTAAGAATTTTCTGTTATCAAGTTCTAAAGTGTTTATCAAACGCCTGTTTGAAGTCATATATAAATGCTATGGAGTATACATTATTCATAAAATAGAAATGGCAATTACTTTCTATTTTAGTTTCTTCGACATATCTCTACTTTACATTCTATCTTCTCTCTCTCTCTCTCTACACTATCTTGCTATATGTACATTCATAGTTGCACTTTCGAGAATTATAGTAAAGTCTCCCTGATGTTATAAAGCTGTATAGTTTTCCATCAGAAGAAGTGGTTCTCTCGGGATTTCTCTTTCTACATTGTGTGTAGTAGTATAAAAAAGTTTAGACGTTGAGGAAGAGCGAGAGAGAAAGGAAGAAGAGAGAGAGAGAGACAGACAGAATGCTTTTCAACAGCGTTGTAACGGATCGATAACTTTTTCTTTGGAGTTTTTTTTCTCTCTCTTCTTTCTTTTTACTTTCTTATATATATTGGCATTATACTTGGTGCTGCACTCAAGTATAATGCCGGCGCCTTAGGGACCATATCCTCTCACACCAAGTCCATAAGTCATTCTTTACTCACACTCACCTATAGTACTATACTAGTATATATCTATATATTATGCAGTTCACTTCTGGTTAGATCTGCTTTTGCAGTTCTACCATTATATTTTATTCGTGGTGACGAAGGCGGCGGTGGCTATACAACTTTCCCTTTTCTCCTTTTACACAACTTTGAGATAATATCATCAGAGGAGAACTTTCTTTCCCTCAAAATGTGTTTGTGTGTGGCATGGCATACTACTATGAAAGTAAGAGAGAAAATGTTATATATTATGGTGTGTGTATGTGTGTATCTTTCTCACTCTCTTTTCTCTTTTGGTGTATATATTTTGTAAGAGAGTTTGAGTCTGTCTTAGTCTCACTCTCACTCCCAGTTCAAAGTGATAGGCTGAGAAACTGGTGGGATGAATGTAATGTAGTGTTCAAAGAAGTCTTTTCTATTTGGCTGATGGTAGTAAAGCACATGTAATGTAGGTGTGACTTGACGTGTCTAAATGGAATACTACAGAGTCATGGCATCTCACTATTATACAATGTGTAAATTCATGCGTTTGCCAGTTTTGCACGATTAATTGCTATGATCTCATTTATTATTAATATTATTTCCTTTTCACATATGTTGATTATGATTCATTGTGTAAACATTAATAATTAAAATTTCACTCCAAGTAAGTTAGAATATTTAATTATTACAAGAAAAATAAGGGGCGTCAAGAGAAAGAGAAAGTAATGTAGTTTTAGCTCAATACAATGTGTCTGAATGCTCTTCTTCTTGTGTTATATTGGTTGGTGTTAGTTGTTGATTTAATACGTTCATAGATATGCTTTAGTTTCATTATATTTTAATTTATTCTTATAATAATGACATTTTTGATTACTGCCAAGTTTCTTGTAATTAGAAAGCAAATGTTACACAAAATGTTTGTATTATCTTCTTTAGACTTTTTTATGACCCTTAAACTTTCAATTAATGTACAAAGTCTATTATATTTCTGTATACGTGTATATATGTACATACACTGCTTAGGATGACACTATCATGTCTAATAGGTATATACCCATATAGCATACATTGTGATATGTTTGGTGTGTTTTTATTCTTGGAAAACTATATCATCATTTCTAAGCTGTTTTACAACTTTGGTGACCTATTGCCAGGGTGTTTTTTTAGGTAGTTTGCGTGTTAGATTCTATATAATCTCTTTTTTTCGTCTCCTATTATTGTTTTCTTTTTGAATGACACGCCGTTGTTTTTGTGTGTGTGCACAATTTTAATTAATGGGCGTGTATTCCACCACTTTTTCATGAAAGATAGCACTTGTACAAGATATTTTACTGCTACACTTACTTCGAGTTAGTGCTACTCTAGTATATGTATAGCAGTAAGGATATAGATTTTATATCAAATAAAAGCGAACAACAACGACGAAGAAATATGTCTACTTTATACTAAAGAAGGGTTGTGATATTTGTTTTATGCAAAAGTCATTGAATGATTTATATGTGTCTGTATTGTATTATTATGTATATAGAGGAGTAGAAATGTCATGCAAAAATCAAGTACTATTCAAGTGTATATTCATATAACACATTATTATTAGCATGGGTAGTAGTAATAGCACAGCTGCATGAGGTTTCCTGGAATATATTTTTTGGACTCGTGTGGTCCTTCACTTCAAGATAAAGAGAAAACAAAGTTTGAGAAATATAATATCATGACATGTGGTGCGGAAAGGAGGTGTTGGAAAATCGTGCGCACACCACCAACAAGGTGTATTTTATGTAACAAATATTACTGCACGTGAAAATAACATCAAAGATTTCATAGTTTTACTAAAATTGCACACATAACGCCCTGCCGTATTATTGTTTGATATGTCACTTTCAATTTACTTTTTAGTTTTATTTTCCTTCTCACGTGAGATGAGCATGATACATTAAAGAAAGAAATGTTTTAAAAAAAGGAATAAAGTAAATGGTCTTCAAAAGAAATGAATTCAATGTGTCCGATATATACTATTATGTAATGCCATAAATGTTGAGTGCTGTTTGAATGAGTAAAAGGCAACGTTTTTTTCAGCGAGTTGCAAAGATTGACTGTACTACTTGCTACTAACTGTCCATTCCATTAAAAGCACTATGAAGCAAAATGGTCTGAATGAACGAGTCATTTTATTATTAGAGATTTTGATAATAGTTCTTCTGCTACTTTTCATCTATATATATATGGATATATAGATATAGCAAATGTAGTGCAACGAACCATGTACTTTATTCCTTATTATGTGGTTTTTCATGAGGTAAAATGACTCAAAAAATGCCTTAAAGCTTTTTGCTACTACAGAACGAACTGCTATATACAACTGGACATTGGCTATAATTTGAGGACAGTTGAGGTTTTATTTTTGACAAAGAGAGCAGCGAGTGTATGAAATTTGTGTGAAATGGAACGGTTGAGGAAAAGCATGATTGGAATAGACAATTTCTTCTCTTTTATACTTGTAATAATATCAGAGTTAGTTGGGGTTCATAGTTAGATAGAAAGTAAAAAAAGAGTATCATCTCATTTTTATGTAGTTCTACATTCATCCCACATCATGAAGTCTAAAAAAATGTCATGGTCCTTATTTTATGGGTTTTTGAATCCCACTATCATTCATCTACAAGAATAAACTAACTGTATTAGTGATGACCAGAGTAGAGCAAGCCGGCTGTCTGATGCTTAAAAAAGTTTAGCTCTTCTTTTTCTGCTTCATCATCATCATCATTATGAGTCTCAAAGTTGTCGTTGAAGGGACACGTCTCTCATCTCTACATTGGTATTCTTTCAAAGTTGTCATTGTGTTAGAGAAGAACGACACACTCAAGTTGCATATAGCTGAAGGTAAAACAGCAGCTTCAACTGGATTCTCTGGCACCATTTGACTTGAATCTCTATCTCTCTCTCTGTTGGTTTTTCGCTTGCTACTCTTTGACGAGATAGTATAAAAAATCTGAAATAAAGTAAATGAAAGAGAAAAAAAGACTCAAGTAGTAGTAGTAAGGCTGAGCATTGAAGAAAAAAATTGTGAAACTAGCATCTGTTAGTCGTATAGTATGAATCTACAAAACGGTTGAATAGTTCAACCTGTAAGAAGATAATAAATGATTATCGTAAAAATTTACCCACAAAACTCTTTTTTTCTCTCTCTCGCTCTGAGAGACTATATAGTTATGTGTTTGCATTTATGTGCTGGTTTTTAGAGTAAAAAAACGGGATTTGGTTTTATATCCTGGA
>VCNE01010210.1:0-13813 GCA_009869805.1 Oncopodura yosiiana
CTTCCTACTATTCCAATTTTTTCTTTTGATTTGATATCAAATGTCAGACTCTTCAATACTTTCTTGTCCTCATCGTATGCCAAACTAACATCTTTAAATGAAATTTCTCCTCCACTTGGCCAATCTTTTGGTGGTTTCTTATCTGGTTTTGATTCTAATGGAGCCTCTGGCTCTAAATTGGTATACTCAAGTGTTCTCTCAACCGAACTATAGAAAATGAACTTATCAGTTATATTTCAAATGATATATTTTGATAAACTTATTTGTTGTATTACGTCATCAGATTTTCAGTTTCTGTCCATTGTCTCATGCCGTATTGGAACCAGCCTGTTAATGACATTGTTGAGCTAATTGCAACTCCTACACTGCCTCCCATAGCCGAATCTTGTAATATCAGAAAGCTAAATGTTACAACAGCAAGAAAGAGAATAGCTACTAATTCGATCCAAATTCCAAAGCATCGGGCTGTCGACAAGAACAAATACCATGCTGTAAACAATAACAACAATCATATCATTTAAGTTCTTCCACTTCTTTAATATATGTATATACCAGCCGAATGAATATCTTGGATTTTGTCAAAATTGTCAGCAAGTCTTTTTGTACTTTCTTTGCCAGAAGATCTGATTGTCACAAGACCTTGATATGTTGCAGCGCTATAATATTACATACATAGTAGATATGAGGCAATATGAAGATAATTGAAATATCTATAGATAAATTGTTAAAATTATGTACCTGTGCGTAAACACGGGACTTCTTGCTACAAAATGACAAACATTATTTAGTGTCAAGTTACATGCATGTATATTAGTAAATACTCACTAATTCCTTCAAGTCTTTTTACATCTCTTGCAGTCTTTGCATAAAATGTTCTGATAAAATACAACAGAATGAAAATAACAATCTCAGGTATTGCAAGCCAATAATTAGATATTATTACAACAATCTGTAATTAAAATCAATTTTTGTAAGTAAATTCGATTTATATATTCAGTACTTAATTAAATTTTACCATAATTCCCAACATTTGTAAAATTATCATCAAGAAATCAAAAAAAGTTGGTGGTAACAGCTCATCAATTTGTGACATATCTTTTGTAAATCTGTTCAATTTAAATAAATTAGTAAATAAATAAATCATAAAGCTGTTCTAGTGAGGAAAAGATACCGACCTATTCATAATTCTTCCACTAGGATTGTCGTTAAAAAACTTTTCTGGAGCTCGAGCTAAACTTTGAAACATAGAATTATGCATATTTATTCCTATTCTCATACAATATTCAAAGAAAGCAAATGCTCTAGTAAATGCTAAAATCATAACAGCTCCAACAAGGCCACCATATACTGCAACATAAACCGTTTCACCAAGATAATTTGATCCTTTCTCTTCTTCAGCATTGGTCCATATTGATAACCATAACTCAGCTCCAGAAATAGCTAATTGAGCAGCAAGAAATGAAGTCACCAAAAAGAAAAGTCTAAATGGAGCTTTTCCTTCACGAAAATAAGTTGCATAAACTTTTAATGATACAGATCCTGTACTCATTTTCTCAGCTTGAGCTTCTTTAGCGTTTCCAGAATTTGTTTGATGAGTTATTTGTTTTATTGTTGTGTTTTCATCTGGTTTCTTTATTATACTATCTTTCCTTGTTGCTTCAGCTTCATCAGCAGTCATTAAACTAACAAAATCAATACCTTTTTCAACCAACTCATCAAATGTTCCTTGAGCCAATATTTTTCCATCATTAAATACTACAATGTGATCTGCTTGTGGTAAATATTGAAGTTGATGAGTAACTAGAATTCTAAGATGACCGTTGAGATATTTTTTAAAACAATTTTCAAACATATTTCTAGAAACTTTTGAATCTACTGCTGAAAGAGCATCATCTATTAAATATACTTGACCACTTTGATATAAAGCTCTAGCCAAATTAATTCTGGCTTTTTGACCTCCACTTAATGATACACCTTTTTCTCCAACAATTGTTAAATCTCCATAATCTAATTGTTTAAAATCATCTAAAAGAGAACAGACACGAGCTACTTCTTGATATTTCTTTTCGTCATATGGTAAACCAAATAGTATATTTTGTTTGACATTGCCAGTAAAAATCCAAGCTTCTTGTGACGAATAGCAAACATTTCCAGTGACAAGACATTTTCCAGATACAGGTAGTTCAGCCAAAAGTGCATGAAGTAATGAAGTCTACAATATATTCAATTAATTTAGCTGATATAAGATTCTTTTTTCATAATAAATTATAATTCCTAGACTAGACTCACCTTGCCACTTCCAACAGGCCCAACAACAATAACTAACTTATTACCAGACACATCCAAGTTGATATTATTTAATACTAATTTATCTTGTGTCCATCTAGCATTTACTCCAACCATTTTAATAGCTGCTGTTGATGACGATGACGATGTTTCTGTTGTATTACTATTTTCATCATCTTGTTGCCCCTCTTCTGATTTCTTTACACTCATTTGTCTTTCAAAATTACTTTTTTCACTACCTTGTTCTTCAAGAAGTAAAAATGTTTGAATTCGATTAATGGAAACTAACATCTCTGCTGCACCAGATGCTCCACTAGGGACCATATATATCATCGTTTGCGTCACTGTATTACATATAGCTACTACAAAAAATACTTTTTCTGATGTTAATTCATGATCAGTAAAGTAATATGTTATGAAAATAAGAAATGGAATTAATTTGAGAGCAGCAACATTCATAGAAAGATATACACCACGAAGATAGGAAATACGACGTATAAATTTTACTTCTAGTTTTCTAATTTTGGCAATCATTAGTCCAAATGGAAATTCCCAGGCGTACATTTTAATTACCCTAATTGCAAGTATAATTTCTGACATGACCTTACTGCGTTCATCTACAGGTCAAAAAATCAGATGTGATTGCAAAACCTGTGCAATTTTATGTAATTTGTATACACATACCTGTTTTCTTTGCTATATTCAGTCTATATTAGAAGATCACATTAATTATTAGATTACTTATATATACTACAAATCTTATAGTGATATAAGACTAACCTGAAATTAGTTGTGTATTTTCCATTAAAATACTGTAGTGGAATTAAGAGAAGAATAACTCCTATTCCTGCAAGCATTGATGATGAAAATTCTTCCCATAAGAAATAAGAAAATATTCCCAATTGAATTGGACCTATGTAAATGTAGTGGACTAAGAAAAAAGAAAGTAGGTTCAATTTTTTATATTTAAATTGTTAGATATTGTGTCTAAACATACTAAATACTAAATTTCTGTCAAAACGATTCACATCCACACCCAAAAGACTTGTAACTTGTCCCATACTTGTTTGTATCGTTGTTGCTTTACTTAGTCGTAAAGTCTATTAACAAAAAGAAAGTAGAAACATAGTGAAAGTTTGTATTTTTAACTGTTACAACAATACCTTTCTGTAAATTAAGGATGATAAACAGATCCGCATTTTCATTGAAACATGCATAAGAAAGAATAAGGAAGGATGAAGAACAAACGTGTGCAACAGACTCTAAATAATAATAAAGAAACATTATAAAAGATTTTAAGCATTATTAGAAATTATTGAAAAATGTACCGAGCCAACAACTCCTCCTGCTAACAGATACTGATCTCTTCTTGATATACTAGAGTCAGAAAATGACCTAACAAGATATCTAATTGCCAATGGCTGTGCAACTCTTATCACAAGTTCATCAAATAATAAAATTATTCCAGTTAGTAAAATACGTTTGCCAAATGTTGCAAATAAAGCTGAAAGTAGGCTAGGTTTTTTTCCTTTTGGTTTCTCACGGTTAAGTTCCTTATTCCAATTTCTAAAAAATGCCACAATTTATAAAAAAAAATTTGTACATACATTTTCTCTCTTACACTTCTAGCTGATCTCCAAGAGTAGAAGAAATATCGTCTGGAATGACATCATACAAGTCATCTACCTCAAGATCTTTCTGTATAATAATCAACGTTTATGTATTAAGAAGAAGATGTCTTGATATTTATGTGATACCTTTGATCCTTTTCGGAAAAAAGGAATAACCCATGCAAATAATAATTTTGACAATGGATTAGCTGTAAGAACTGGATTTTTAACACGTTTCTTTGGTGTAAAGTCCATGTTTACTGCTTGCTGGAAGCACCTATGTCCTACTCCAGGCTCAATAAGCAATTAAAATCATGTGGAAAAATTATTAAATTTATGCAATAAGTCACGAGAGAGAACATTTTTATTATCGTCATAAATATATCATAAGTGTCTCATTAATGATTAGACAACATTACATAGTCACAAGTTGCCGATTTACACGTTATCAGTGAATGTGATATAAGTGAATTTATTATGACACATAATTTTTTGCATTTCTGTTTTATCCATTATGATTATTACTAAATCTAGAGTAAATACATGGAGTAACTCTCTCTCTCTCATTCTCTCTGAAGTGCTTACAAGAAATTGACCCTTTGATTATGTAATGCAATCAGAGATATTCTCACTATGCCCCTCTAGCTATATTATAGAGGTTGCTATGCAACGTTAAAATGTATACAGAAGATAGAAAAATGAACGATGATGACGAAGCAGCTATATAATTTCTGAATTGAATACGCTGTTGTAAATTGTTGAATAAACTTAAAAATATGAAGCTAAAACTTGGAGCAACTTTAATTTCTGTAAAACAAGCAGAAAAGGTAAAGAAAAGTTATTTAATCTCTTTACTCAATTTTTAATTGACTTTCTATAGAATCCAGGTTTAGGACGACTTGGCTGTTTAGCATGGACACCAAATAATGTAAAGCTCGCTACAGCAAAGAAAGATAAAGCAGTTTACTTTTTTGACAATGATGGTGAATTACGAGATAAATTCATGACTCGTGCAATAGATCCAAAAAATCCATCAGATAGCTATGAAGTCTCAGCATTAGCATTCTCACCAGATTCTTTAAAACTTGCAGTAGCACAAAGTGACAATATAGTTTATGTTTATAGAACAGGAGATGATTTTAAACAAAAGAAGTCAATTTCAAATAAATATGTACAACCTGGTCCAATTGTAAGTACACAAATAAATATATAAAGTATTTCATTAATTTTAATCATTTACTTCTCTAAATGTTCTAAATACGACAGGTGACAATGATATGGCCAAATGATGTTGAACTAATTTGTGGATTACTAGATGGAAAAATTAGATGGACGCCTATTGTGTCTGCTAAAGGTCCACGTTCAAAAACAATTTATAATCCAGAATCATGTAGCATAGCTTTAGCTGTAAGTCCAAATGGAGCAGAAATGGCAAGTTCTCATGCTGATGGAAAAATTGCAATTTTTACTATTGGTCAAGCTGATGGTCCAACTTTACTTACTGTAATTCGTCATTCAACAGCAGCTTATGCTTTAGCAATTTCAAATGATACAATATTAGCTGGAGGAATTGATAAAAAAGTTTTAATATATGAAAAATCAGGAAGATTAAAACAATCTTTTGATTATACTCGTGAAACTATTGATCAAGAGTTCTCTACAGCTACAATGAGTCCAAGTGGTCAAGAAGTATTATTTTGTAGTTATAATCGTCTTCGTGTATTTCAATATGCACCTAGAAAAAGAATTTGGGAAGAGTCTGGTGTTAAAACTATTGATCAATTAGGTTCTGTCTCAGCAGCATCATGGAAGCCAGATGGTACAAAAATTGCTATTGGAACTTCTTTTGGTTCTTTACTAATGTTTGAGCCAGTATTAAGAAAATCAAAAAATACACAATATGAATTAACTCATGTTTCACCAAGTCATGTTATTGTGAAAATTTTGAGTAACAAACTTGTAGCTACTCTCAAATCAAAATATGGTACAGAAATTATGGATATTAAAGTTATGGGAAAAGATGGATATGTTGTTGCACAAACTATGGATACTTTACTAATATGTGATGCAAAGAAAGATTTATGTAGTGAAATTCCATGGTCAGATTCAAGTGGAAAAGAAAGATTTTATTTTGATAATCCAACCATTTGTATGATTTTTGTTAGTGGAGAAATGGTACTTGTTGAGTATGGAAGAGATGAGACACTTGCTACAGTGAGGTAATTTAATTCGTTATAGAAATTACATATTTCCTTAGATAACATTAACTAAACCAACTCTCTATTTTAACAGAACTGAGCTTGCTAATCCTCATGTGATTAGTGTAAGAATTAATGAAAGGATGATAAAGAAACGATCTGGAAATAGTGGCTCAAAGAAATTGGCATATCTACTAGATCTCAAAACTATTGCACTAAGTAAGTAAATAAGAACTTAAGTTCATTTATTGACATTTTCTAACTAATTTTTCATTACTTTATTCATTCCACAGTGGACCTTGAATTTGGTTTAACATTGGGACACATAAACCATGAGTCAAAAATTGATTGGTTAGAATTAAATGAAAATGGAAGAAAACTTTTATTTCGTGATAGACGCTATCGTCTATTTCTTGTTGATGTTGAAACTATGAGTAAAGCAACAATACTAAGTTGGGTTAGTTTACTCTTCTATTTATTTATCTACTGCATTAACGTGCGATCTTTTAGCATTAGAACAACGTCGCAGATAAAAAATGTGCACAGTAGATATTGTCATCTATAATATGAAATTGAAAAGCTTCAGTTTCATATCGTGCCAAAAGTAAAGCGTACAGAAAAAATTAAAGTCAGTTGCTTTTCAACTGTCGTTGGAGGAAGACCACGCTCTTTCTGTTCCTGCAGTCCGCCATTTTTATTTTTTACAGTTTTTTGGAAGTTTTATCTTTTGAACCTGCAATATTTTTATTGGAAAAAGTTTTGGAAGTGATTTACATAAGGTAATAGTGCTTTCTTTATTTTTTTTATTATAATAAACTAATTTTTGTACTTTCTTGTTTTGTGTAGGATGGAGTTTAGTGATTCAGATTTGGATGACGATTTTCAACCTGATCCAGAAAGAAAAAGAATAATGCCACCACTTCCTGACAGAGATGAATCTTCTGTTCCTACTCCTCAATTTGAAGAAAAGATGATTTTCAAATTAACTATGATGTTGATCATAATGTTGGATGCTTGTTGTATGGTGATGTAATAAGTAAGCTCACTGAATATTTTTTATTCTAATCACATAAATAAATAGTTAATACTACAACTTTTTATTTTTTAGAATGGAATGAAGAGCCTCAAAATCCTACTCCTGTTTCAATTTGGAGTCCTTCACAACTACTTAAGAAACTAAAAACCTCTCTTCCAAATCGTCAGTTTTTATGTTATGACAAAAATATCCTTTATTTTATTACAGATAAAAATAGAAAACTCATCTACATTGGATCAAGTATTACTGAGTTGTGTATCAGAATAAGTCAACATTTTAGCAAATATGCTGGCAATGTTTCATTTTTCAAATCAAAAGATAGAAATGATTTTTTTGTAACAATTTTAGATCAAGAAGCTATCCTCTACTTCTTATTAAAGAAGACTTTTGGGTGGATTGATGAAAAAATACGGAGGAAAAAATAAGACTCAATATTATATATGAACACAATGGAATGGATAAAGTAGTTGGTGAATATCTCCTACAGCACCCTCAACTCAAACCAGTGTATCCAAATTTTGTTGAAACAGTTATTAATAGATTTTCTTAGATATAATATTTAATTTCATGATAAAAAATTTAATTAGTCGTAAATGAACTTATTTAGTACTACTATTACAGTGTATTAGTTTAATGTATTATTGATTAATTATAATAGTTTACTGTTTATTATGCATTTGTTTATGTATATTACAAGAATAAAAATTTATCGACAATAATTCTCTATATAAACTATAAAATCTATCGCTGATATTTTTTTTGGTCAGTGTAATTTTGTTCAATGGGTACCAGATACTGATGTTGTTGTGGCACAAGGAAAAAAATCATTAACAATTTGGTATAATATTGACTGTCCAGAACAGCATATGGAATTAGATTGTCGTGGTATAGCTTATGATGTAGTTAAAGATAATGGAAAAACAATTGTTCTTTTAAGAGAAGGAAATGTAACACATGAAATACCACTGGATGGTAAACGTATAGAATTTACTTCAGCTCTTGATGCTGGTGATTGTGTTCGAGCTATGAAATATCTTGATACTTGTAAACAAGATCCTGCAGAAACTAAAGCAATGTGGAAAACATTAAGTAGAGTAGCAGTTGATTTGAAACAATTGGACATTGCTGAAAGAGCATTTTATTGTTGTGGAGAAATTGCTAAAGCAAAATTTATACGAGATACTGCTGATGTTATACATGATAAAAATATTGCAACAGATCCAAATGATCCTTATAATTATTATGAAATTGATGCAAGAATTTCATTACTTGATGGTGATTTGAAAACTGCAGAAGCAATTTTTATGCAAAGTCATGATTTGGATAGTACTATTACAATGTATGAAGCAGTACATAAATGGGAAGAAGCAATTTCATTAGCAAGATCACATCATCATGAACATTTAAAACAATTAGTTGATGGTTATTTAATGTTTTTAATATCTTCTGGTCAATTTGATATGGCTGGTGATTTTTTAGAAAGAAATGGGAATGCATCATTTGCTATTCAAATGTATCTAGAAGGTGGAATACCAACAAAAGCTGCTAAATTAGCTCAACTTCATTTAAATCTAAGAGAAAATAAAGATACAATTGAATTCATTAGTCAATCTTTATTACAAAGTGACTTTTTAGAAGATGCTGGTGATTTATTTCAATGGATGGGTAGAAAAAGTGAAGCTCTTGAATGTTATCGACGTGGTAAAACATATGATAAAGCAGTAAAATTAGCAAAATCTGCATATCCAAAAGAAGTAGTTCCATTAGAAGAAGATTGGGGTGATTATTTAGCAAGTAATCGTCAATTAGATGCAGCTACAAATCATTATATTGAAGCTGGTTGTTTAGCAAAAGGTTTAGAAGCTGCAATAGAATCAAGACAATGGCAAAAAGCATCACAAATTATTGAAGCTATTGATGATACAGAATCAATTACAAAACAATTTATTAAACTTGGAGAATATTATGCATCAATTGGTGAATATAAAAAAGCTGAAAATTATTATATCAAAGCTCATTCTCAAAAAAATGCAATGGATATGTATATTGAGAAAGGCTTATGGGAGGATGCGTATAGAATGGCTAAACAATCAAATGATACAAATATTTCAGAAGTTCAAGAAAAATTCACTGAGCAAGGAACAACTTTAGAAAAAGAAGGGAAAATTCGTGAAGCTGAAAAAATTTATATGGCTATTAGTGAAGGAGATAAAGCTATTAATATGTATAGTCGTCTTAAAATGTTTGATGATATGTTAAGATTAGTTGAGCAATTACATCCTAATCAATTAAAACATAGTCAAATTGCTGTTGCTCAACATTTACATCAAATGGATAATTTGAAAAGAGCTGAAGCTCATTATATTAAAGGTGGTGACTATATTGCTGCTTTAAATATGTATCAAGATAAGGGACTTTGGGAAGATGCGTATAGAGTTGCAAGATCAAATGGAGGACATGAAGCAGGCAAACATGTTATTTATATGTGGGCTAATTCATTAGATGGAGAAACAGCAGTTCGTCTTCTTAAAAAATTTGGTCATTTAAATGATTGTATTGATTACATGTGTCAACATGCTGCATATCATTTCGCCGATGAAATAGCAAGAATTGGTAATCCAGAAAAAGTTCCATTTGTACATTTAACATGGGGACGAAGTATGGAAGAAAAACATCAATTTGAAGACGCACAACAACATTATATTTTAGCCAATCAACCAAATAGTGCAATTCAAATGTATTTACGTATTGGTGAATTAGAAAAAGCATTAGAAGTAGCTGAGAATCATGCAACAAAACAAGAATTAAGAAAAGTACTTATGTTATTAGCTCAAAAATATTTTGAACAAGGACGTTTCTCAAACTTTGAAACTGTTATTCTAAGAGCCGAAAGACCTGACTTTGGTGTAGAAATGTATAAAAATAATAATATGTGGACAGAAGCTTTTAAACTTTGTAAAGAATATATACCACAACTTTTACAACAATTACAAAATGATTTTGATGATCGTGGTGGTAGTGGAAATAGTGGAGGAGGAGAAGATTCACGTCGTGCTGAAACATTAATTAATCAAGCTAAAGAATTTGAAAGATTAGGAGAACATAAAAGAGCAGTTGATTGCTATTTACAATTAACACCAGATAATTTAAATAATTTACCATTACTAGCTAAACAATTAGTACGAGCTGGTGAAATTGCATGTAAATTCCTGAAAAAAGATCAAACAGATGCTGCTATTAAAACAATTGCACCAAAATTAATGAATATAAATTATTATACTGAAGCCTCAGCATTATTTGCTTTAGCTGGACATCAACAAATGTCAATTGATGCTTTAATTGCAGGAGATATGTGGAATGAAGCTAAAATGGCTGCTAAAGCATGTGGAGGAAGAATGGAAGAATATGTTAAAAGAAGACATACAGAAATATTAAAAAGTTCTGGAGAAATTGGTCAATTAGAAAATGTGAATTTAAATGCTGCTTTAGAATTAATGGCTGACAATGGTCAATGGATTAATTGTTTAGAAACTGCAACAAAAAATAAAATTAATGTTGGTCCATATTTGGGAAAATATGTTACACAATTACTTCAAGGAAGAAATCCAACTGAAGCATTAAATGCTTATCAAACATTTGGAATTCAACATGATAAAAATCATTTTCAATTATATCGTGGTATTTTCATTCTACTTTCTATGCAAAGAGAAATTGACTCTTATGAAAATTGGTCTATAATGAGAAATATCTTTTTTGATGTCATTTCAACATTAACTAATAAACATGAGACAAAATCAAAAACTTTTGCTCAGTTGGAACATTTACTATGGATTTCACATTTCTATTCTTGTCGAGCTGCATTTAGAAATGTTGATGGTCTCGAGTCACTTGTTATGAAATTGAGTGTTTCATTATTGAGATATACTGATATTGTTCCACCGGATCGTGCTTATTATGAAGCTGGAAGTGATAGTCATGTAAGAAAGAGAAAAAAATTAATATGATTTTTAATAATTTGAACTATAATGAAATTTTGTATATATATTTCTCTCATGTAGAAATTGAGAGAAGATAATATGGCATTTGTTTTCTGGAATCATTATTTGGATATTTATGATGCAATAGAAGATGGTAAATCTACTACAATAGATATAGATCACTCAGATTTTCAAGATACAGATATACCAATGAATTGTGAATTACCAAGAGGTTCTTGTACTACTCCTGAGGAATATGCAGAAATTAAAGAATGGGTTCTCTCAGCATCAATGGATCGTAATATTCAACAAGAATTGAAACTTGATGAAAGAGGAGTTTATGAAGCATCATTACATTCTGTAAAAGATGGACTTGACTATGAGAAATGTTTGCTAAGTGGCTATCCTGTAATTGGAACTAGAGTTCAATTTCGTGAAGCAAATAGATTAGCTAATAAAGAAGATTGGAATCGTTTTAGTATGGTTAGCAAAGGTGGTAGTGATAACAAATATTTGGAAGATGTTCGCTCATTTATTACACGATGGTGTGGCTCATCTCCAAATTATTCTTTGTAGAAATACTTACAATATGATATTTATTAAATGCACTTTTATTGAAGTAAAAGAGAAAAAATATATATACATTACAATTTATTTATTTATAGTCCATAATATTTCAGGTCACTTTTTATTGTTTATTGTGGTTGAACTTGATCATCATTATTTGTAGAATCACCATATTTTTTAATATAAGTTTCTGCAGCAATTTTACGTAGAGCTCCACTAGTACTTTTTCCAGTATGTTTAACAAGCATTGATAAAAATCCTTTAGGATCTTTTAATAGTTGATGAGCTGGACCAAATTCTTTTAAATTGCCATCATCTAATACTAAAATTTTGTCACAATCTATCACACTATATAATCTATGAGCTATAGTAATTATAGTACAATCAGCAAATTTACTTCTAATAGTCTGATGAATAAGTGAATCTGTTTTTAAATCAACATTAGCACAAGCTTCATCCATTACTAGAATTTTATTTTTCCTTAGCATTGCTCTAGCTAAGCATACTAATTGTCTTTCACCATTACTAAAATTACTTCCACCATCCATCACTTGTAAATCTAAAGATGATATAACTTCTTTCATTTCTACTTCTTCTAAAACTTTCCATAATTCAGAATCACTACATTGCTCAAATGGATCTAAATTGTATCTCAGCGTACCAGAAAACAAACAAGGGTCTTGTGGTATAATTGAAATATTTTTACGTAAATCTTCTAAAGGAATATCACTAGTTTTTACACCATCAATATAAATACTTCCTTCAATTTCTGTCATTCGAAATAATGCTGCAATCACTGAACTTTTTCCAGCACCTGTTCTTCCAACAATACCAATTTTCTCTTTTGATTTAATTTCAAAACTTATATCTTTTAAAACTTTGTCTTGTTCATAAACTACACTAACTCTATCAAACTTTATAGAACCTTCTGATGGCCAATTTTTTGGTGGTTGTTTAGTAATTACAAGTGATGATTTTTCTTCTGGTTTCAAATCAACATACTCCATTGTTCTTTGAAAGTTTACCATGTTATTTTCTATTTCGGCTGATTGTCTCAATCCCCATTGAAGTGAACCTGTTAATGATAAAACTGATGAGATGGCAAGTCCAATGTTTCCACCAGTAATAGCTGAAACGAAAAAAAATGTCAAGTTCCTTATTTATTATTCTTTAGAACTTTCACTTATAAAAATTAACTTACAATCTCTTAATAGAAAGAAACCAAATGTAACAAATGTTAAGTAAATCACAGAAAGTAGCTCTAGCCAAATTCCAAACCATCGATTACTGCTTATAAATAAGTACCATGCTGCTGAATGACTATCTTGCATATACGAAAATTCAGAGATGAGAGTAGTTAAAATAGATTTGGAAGATCTAATTGTTGCAAGCCCTTGGAATGTTTGTGCAACATGAGTCAACATTGGTGATCTCGCTATAATAGAAGATAAGAAATGGTTACGTTTAAGAAGTATTTTAGAAATATAAAGAACTGTACTGAAGGATTCTTGCCCATTTCAAGATATCAAGGTACGGACTATTTTTTGAGCAATTTTTCTTCTTAATGTAGTTGTAGGAAGTACTTCAAAGATTCCAAATCGAGTCTCATATATATGATAATATATGACTGTAAGCTAAGCGAAGTAGTCAAAGTTGTCAAAAATACCAAAATGACTAAATTTCATCTACTCGCCATTCGGTCATGAAAAGTCATAATCGGACGAGGTAAACGGTTTCTGATAGCTAAGATTATGATCTTGATGACTAATTTTTGCGATTTTGAAAAAAGTTAAAATTTCATGAAATTTTGAATTTTTTGATAAATCTTCAATACCAGAAAAAACCGAAACTTTTGTTGGTGTTAATTCAAAAGCGGCATTCTTTATATCACATTAAAATACATATTTAGGGGTAAGTTAGCATGGAGAATCTAAAAAATGAATCAAAAGTTGAAAATTCAAAATTTTTTTAGTCCCGACGGTGGGATTCGAACTTAGCCCAAATTTGGTCGAGGGTTCAAAACTCACCGTCGGGGCTAGCTAAGATCATAATCTTAGCTATCAGAAACCGTTTACCTCGTCCGATTATGACTTTTCATGACCGAATGGCGAGTAGATGAAATTTAGTCATTTTGGTATT
>VCNE01010230.1:0-13390 GCA_009869805.1 Oncopodura yosiiana
AGGTCAACAAAGAGTTTTAACATTTTTTATTTTCGTTCCCGAATAGTTAAAGAGTGATAGTATTTATTAAAAATAATTAAAAAATTCTATCTAACAGTCATTTTTTGGGGCTGCCTGAGAATAGAAAAAACTCGTCACCTGAGAGAAAAAAAGGTTTAGAGAAGAAGAAGAAGAAGAAGAAGAGGAAGGAAATAATATAAGGCTTCTTGTTCTGCTCCAATGACATTTTAAAACTTGCCTACCTTAAACTTTAGAGTAAGGGCCAAGTCATAGGCCATATGGACCAGAAAAACAACATGATATTATTACTCTATTTCAAAACCTTGAACTAAAGCTCCAAATTAAAAATAAATTGCTCTTGTCAAAAGGAAAAGAAAACAATAATTTAGCTTCACCTGCGCTACATATTATACGAGTGAGTCTTTGAGTTGTATAGCTTTGGTTTCTTTGATTCTCCTCACCCTTAACAATTTTACAACTTTACAACCAACAACAACCTTTCCTTACACTTCTACCCATTTTATTTTTAACGGGCCCAAAATAGTAATTCTGAAAATAGAAGTAGAAGAAGCGGGAAGTGCTCTTAACCGACACTGACTAAAGACTTTAGAGAAAAAAATACTTTTAAGCTTCCTAATGCACAATTGACTTGAATGAACATATATATTTTTCAAAGAAGCATTTTGCTTTCTTCTATAATACTATCTCTCCATTACAATTTTACAAAATGCTTTCTTATCATTATGTAGACAAGGAACGTGAGTAAGTTTATACATTTACTTTACTATAAATGATCAATGAGAGTCATAAATCACAAAATCTTGAGAGTAAAGTATATAAACATGGTGAAAAAAATCTCTTTTAATATGTAAAATGTAAATTGCAACTATAGCTAGTTTTATCTCTTCTATACTTCTTCCTGCTGTATGATTGATAAACTACAACAACAATAGTAAAACATTTTATGCCGTGTACCTCCTACTTGGCTCTTCTCTCTTGTATTGTTGATAACAAGAAGTTATAATTTATAATAATACCTGGGTTCATATTAAATATCAAATAGCTTGTGTGAAATTAACTTGACCTAATTTAATTTGTCACTAATTTTTGTTAAAAAGAAATAGAGAAGCGGCTCTAGTAGTAGTTTGTAGAGCAATGACAAGAGAGTTGAAATATTGTGTAGTATTTTATGACTGTAACAGTAGTTATTATAAATATTGTGGGTTATAGTGTGAGATAAAATTCTCACGCAGCAACAACTGTATTTATTGATCCTTAATCGCTCAATGAGTAACCTTGTTGTCATCTACAATCTACACTTTGAGAGTCCATTATATATATTATACAAGTTTCTATGCCTCTTGGCAGACATTTAGATTGCATATTGTATTATATTCTCTTCGTCAAAAACTTCTGAACTGGTTAAATTAGTGTTTAGAATAAAAGCATGAATAGCTTCTCTTCTCTAATGTCGCTGTGAGATTTATGACTTCAACTCTATAGCGAAATTGTATATATATGCTTGAGTACACAATGCTATAATGACATATATCTTAATTCTTCTCTTTTATATAAGCTTTGAACTGTGTGAATTAACTATCGGTTCGTCAGCTGCAGAGACAAAGAAGGTTAATTGATTTGAAAATCAATTATCTGAAAGAATGCAATATGACAAATGTCAACGTCAATGTGAATATCTTTTTTTCAATACAGCTAATCAAGTCTTAGATTTTTAGATTCTCATTTCCCTAATTACAATTAGTCGATGGAAAAGGCGTATATGAAACTGAGATAGTTTTATGCCGGCTTCTGGTAATATTTTTTCTACCACTCCCATTATATTGTATTCCCAAAACTGTCAAAATGTCTGTTGCGGCTTTAGAAAACTCCCCAAAGTGACATTTGATACCTTTAAGTTTTAAAAGTTGTTGACATAATTGAGCAAATATGCTAAGCTTCTATCTAGATGGTTTAAAAAAGTTAAAGAAGATTTGACTATATATGCTTACTGTAAGTAGAATAAATAAATGTTAACTACTACATAATAATATATATAACAATTCCTAAAAATGACTTTTGTAAGTACTCTGATAAAAATTTTAAAACTACTTGAAGCTCGTCTCTTATTCTCTGCTACGTTTATTATTATTTGTTTGAAAGCATTAACCTTGTCATTGGAAATGAGTCAACAGAAAATCTGCATTATTTGCTCAACAATAACAGTAACTTTTTTTTGCATGCACAAACAACATCCCAATTGTGTTTTTACAAGTTGATATTATAATAGTAAGTACAAAAACGAACAGACAGATGCATTTTACGTTTTTTACGCAACAGGACATAAAATAAAAATGTAATCTCAATCATCATCACTTCCATATTATATTCTTTGGCACAAAGCCTATTTCATTTTTTGATTCCGGGCTTTAGTCTGGAAAATGCTTTATATTATATCAACAACATTACACTGTATATACTGTGTACATAGCACATTAAAATTGCATGAATTACACAATTCTTCTTTATCTGAGACTATACTGAAACACACTTTATACAATACTATGTAATAGTGTAGCAGGTTATTGACATTAGAAGAGAAGAGCAGGTAAAAGAGAATGAATTACTAGATGGGAAATTACACATCAGAGAAAGGACGAGGGAATAATAATAAGTTATACAACATGTAGGTAAAAAGTAACTAACCAAGTCACTTTTCTAATTGAACACTAGGGAAAAAATTTTCAGAATGTCCATTTTAATTATTTCTACATCTTATATTATAGCTATAAAGCATTTTAGCCGATTATATGCAACAATTTGTTGCAAAAAAGCAAAATCCGATAAAGAAAATAAAATTCTTCTTACCTGCCACTAAAAATATTGAAACTATCCACTCTTTTCGTAACATTTTGATATTATTATCTTCAGTCTTTTTCTAATAAAAACCAATTGAAAATTTTCTCCTTTTTTACTTGTTCACTATATAAGAAACCACTAACGGCGTCCTTTTACTTTAGCATGCGCCGTCTCAAGGCAGATTAAATGCACTTGACACAAGAAATAATATTATTCCTTGTAATAACAATTAATCAATTCCAACAATTATATTTCCAAGTCACTTTTTATACACACTTTTTTCTAATAGTGATCTAACTAAAATTCTTTAAAATCAATTAATTCTTTCCTTCTTCTTCTCTCTCTAAACGGGGAAATGTGAAATTCCACTAATAAAATTCACTCGAGTAAAAAATTATTATATTCACTAACTTCCGTTCCGTGACTCGTCAATAGGAGCTGTCACTTTTTTCCTCTTTTTAGACCGTTGCTGGTTGATGTTGTTGTCAGTGGCGTTATTATATATTTTTGCAATGAAGTCGATATCCAAGACCAACTTGACGAATCACAAGTGACTGTCAGAGAGAAGTTGAGTAACTAAAGGGAGAAAAGAGGCTTCATAAAAACTGAAGAGAAGAGAACGAACAAACGCAGGAGAAGTAAGGGGAGAAAACTTTATTCTCTGTATATGTTGTAGGCTTTTATACATTGGACAAGATGGGATCTTATGAAGATAGAATAGTAGTTGAGTTGGTTTATACCTTCAACTGGCTTCAAAAGCTTCAACAGTGAATACAACAAGAACATTAGTAGTGGTTCACATACACTTTATACTCTAAAAGTATACTGGGAATATAACAATTCAACGAACGCAATGCCACGCAACTCAACAAACTCTCTTCAGAGTCTGCAGAGTTGCAATATACGACCAAATTCAGAAACCTTTTTGATTGTGACTCACTATACTACTTTTATGCTGTAATAGTTGCACTACAAAACTATACAGGACACACACATACACTCATAGAAGTCTTATATTACAGATTTTCGCCTGTTGTTGGAGACTTGATGATAAAACTACAGTACAAGTATTGAATCTATAAGCTAAGGCGTGGTCCCCCTTTACTAAATACAATTTTTTCATCATTCTGCACACTAACTAAACGTTTATATACATTTCCTACTGCTACTCTTCTCTTCAATCTCTCATATAATTTAAATTACTACAAATTTTTTTACGTAACAATCTCTTATCGTTCTGCCCTGTTGAATCATATAAAGCATATAGATTAAATCCATATATGAGATAACGTCTGTAACATTTCTCGGTTATGAGTCCAGCAGTCCAGTCTAATACACTTGTTGTTAGTTTACTCTTATTATATAGAGATAAGAGAGAGAATTTTGAATTTGTAACACCGGTTGTGTACATTTCCATTACATCAAGTTGTTATTGAAAAGTTTCCGTTCTCATAGCCTGCAACACACATACTTTAGTAAATTTTTGCCCATAGTTGTTGTATAACTTGTAGTGAAAATGGCATTGTAACCTAAGGGGTTAGTGCCTCTTCAAAAAAAGTCTTCAACTGAGCATGTTACGTTAATATTATGGTTGTTCTTGTTGTCGAGGAATGACGACGACGGCGCGTACGAAATAACATACCGGATGAACATATTTGAGAAGGGAAGAAGAAATAAGAGTTGACTATCAGATGCATTCAATGACATTGTAGTCAACAAGAGAGAGAGAGGAAGAAGAACAATTTTTGCATATAAGTTATATATGGTGGCTTATACTATTCGTCGCCTTGCCCAATATTAATGAGATGAAAAGCCGGGTGGAGTATATAGAGAGAAACGTGAGTGTGAACGCACAAATCATGAGAAGAATTTTGAGTAAGAGATGAGAGAGAGATGAAGGAAATCTTCTTATATTGCTACACAACACTTTGTATAGTCATCCGTTTGTCATTTTGAATTCTCTGGTAAAACGTATAGCTTGTGTACTTTTGGCTTTTGCGATTATGAATTTATGAATCATGAATTGTGTTGTAATGTTGACTCAAAGAGTTATTTCATATGCCACTATATGTATTGTAGGATGACATCAGGTAAGAGAGAGAGAGAGAAGGAAACCGTTAATGACCCGTCGTACTGACTAATGCAATGTATACATATATACGTAATATAAAGTTTATATACATTAGTCAGCATGTGAAATTCACGTCCTGTAGAAATTTGACAACAGAGTTTTTACCTACCTGGCCTGGTCTAAACTACCTTTTACACTCTTTATTAGAGAGTTCTACTACTACTATTTTACCTTCCACGTAATAATGCAACAACAATCCCATAGCTAAAGGAGATGGAGAAAAAATATATAATACACATTTATACTACCTACCTACAATATACATACACATACTCATATAAAATGCTAACATTGCTAACCGCTTTTCTTCTAAATCCTTGTTGAGTGGTTTGCTTTTTGCCTTGTGGTTACCTGTGTGTTTGTTATGTAGTAAGGTAATAAGAGATATAGAGAATTGGTTAGTGGAGAAGCTTTAGAAGAAGAGTATAGTTAGTATACTGGTTCTCTAAAGACCGATGATGGTTGAGAGTTTGTTGGGACGTTCGTTGGACTAGATTCTTCTTCTTATTGTTGCTATGCTCATACTACGCTATGGTATAGTGTAATCGAAAGACTTTAGCGTTCGTTTGCCTCTATGGATGATGATGAGAAGTTGTTTGAATCACCATCTTACCTCGTAATACAACACTACTTCCTTTTTCACAAGACTCTATTTTCTTTGTAACACAAGAAGTCAAGGTAAATTTGTCCCTTATAGAAAAACAAACAAATTAAGAGTCATGTTTTTGGTTCTTCCTTAGAGACTTGTTATGTTATCTTAAAGAAAAGGTTCTATTTTTATGATATAATTGACACTAGGATGTGGTTTCTGATAGTGCTTTCAACTAGTTGTACTAAGGTCATTGTATTACGTATTGGAAATTGTCATAAATGTATCTAAATATAAGTCTCACACTCCTTTTCTTCTTGTCGCTCTTCCATAAAAATCATTTACCATTTGTCACGCAACTCACTCACAAGCTAACCAAGCATGTTTTTTTTAAATGCAATGCAGTAGTTTTAGAATTTTATTATGTGAACTAAATCTGGATTTCCTTCAACTCAATTCTACCAACAGTTTCTTCTTTAGATACAACTGATTGACTTATTCTACATAGTGTGAAGAAATATAGAGAGGAAATATATATATAATACATAATGAGATGAAACATTCGAGTTCAGTAGAAAATTACTTGTTAGTTGAACCACAGAATAATCAAGAGAGTTGAAATTTGAGAAAATTTATATATACACCAAATTTACTTTATGGGTTTTGGACTTTTGTAGAGTTTAGGAGGAAGAAGAAAAATCATGAGGCAGAAGAAGAAGAAGAAGCAATCAGCAAATAAGGTTGATGGATTACTACTATATACCAACATCATCACACATTCATATCATACAATATTTTCATCATTTTAGAACTATAAGTAACTAACTTGAAATGAGTAGTAATCCTTCTACTACAGAGAAAACCATTCATAGAAAAATTTGAGTCAAGCTGTTTTTGTTTCTACATGTCATTAGCTATTGCGGTGAATGGAGTTAGTCATCATCATCATCATCTTTGTAGAATGCAGATGAAGAGACTTTACTACATATGAATGTTTATATGCATCGAGCATCATCACCACAACAGACAGAATAAATGCTTCTGCCGGTTTACTTTCAGTACTTGTAACGCACATATAAAGATGACTAAAAAGAAAGACGAGAATTTGGTAAACTTGACCTAGTTTTTTTTAAACTTACTACTACAACAAGTTGACTTTAAACTGTTAAACCATATAGTTGTAGTAATATGATGTTCACATGTGTTTTCTTTCAATTTATCAAAGACTCCCTTGTCTGTCTCTTCTTCTTCTAGTATGTAATGACTGTTCACTTCACATCACGTTACGTGCTTGACGTGCCTTTAAAAACTCATTTTTTGACCACGTTTTTATGAAGAGAACACTATTAGCTCACTTTGCCCAAATAGAATTTGACGTGTGATGTGAATGTGAAATTACACAGAGAGTGCACAAGGAGATTATGAATGATTGTCATTACATAAACTAATCACAAAGTTGCATGAATAATGTTCATTTAGAACATATATAATAAAAGGGAGCTACATACACACATAAAAATAAAAATAAATCGACTCTTTTTAACAGTTATGTTTTTAATATGACACATTTGTCAACAATGCAATAAAATGTTGTAAGAAAAGACGTTTTTAAGTTTTTGTACGGGTATATGTATGTAATGTTTATATGAAGTCAAGTAAATGGACATTGTATGTATAGACAATTGTACATTTCCTGTCTACTGTTGTGAACTCTAATGATGTTTTCAAACCTTTCAATGTCAAGGCTAAAAAATATACAGCAATGAACAAATATACTTCGTAGAATCAAAAGATATATACAAGCAGCAAAAAGTATAACAAACATTTGCTGATAAAAAGACGACATATATATATTGCATTCTTGAGAGAACAATGTGTTCATGTAAGACTTATAGATATGTACATTGACAAGGAATGCCAAACACGTATTTATTTCTTGTTGAAGAATAAATTGATAACATTGATTTGCTCTTAACTAGAAATTCATTTAGTGTGACACATCTCTTGGTTATTAATGTGTGTAATGTCATGTTATGTCTTTACTTTTTCCTGCTTATGAAAGTTCATAGATAAATATTAATTTTAGTTTCGGTTAGAACTTTATTATAAAGTTCAAAGTGCAGAGTTTTGAATATCTTATTACAAAAATATAAAATTCTTTTATTTACTTTATAATCGGATTTTGTCAGTTGAAATGATGTTCTTCTATCGTGCGCCTATCCTGTGTATAGCAAGTAGAAGTAGAGAAACTTTTGACATTTGAGATTTTTTTCTTACAATACATTTCTTTTTCTTGTCGCCGGCACGTCTTCTATTTACAATGAGATTATTGACAGAAGAGAGAGAGAGAGAGCACTTATCTCTACATGGATTAATTCTCAAGAAAGACAAGCTTTGTAAACTCTGTTCTATTAGTACTAAAAGATATGCATACATATAATATTCCTTGTATTTACATTTTTTACACATAGACTCTAAACTTTAGCGTCTAAAGTCCAAAGATTTGAAACAGTACACACAACATAACACAAATTGTATATAAACTATATAATATAGAGTGTAGGCTTTATACAAAGCCGACAAAGCATCACAAATTTTATAGTTATATTGTATTGTCATTGCGCTTATTAACTATTGTTTGCAAATTATCTTTGTATAAGATTCATCAGTATCAAGCCAACTTTGCTAAATGAATTCTCAGCTTATGAAAAATTGGGTTCAATTCACTCATCTGAATAAAGTATAAAACATTACGTTCGCATCTTCAATTCTTTTGAGTTAGCTTGCTAAAAAGTAGGTTGCCTTTTAGACTTTTGAAGACTAACTGGAATAATATGTGTGTAAAAAATGTAGAATGCACTTCATTTTCATATGTATGTAAAATGCAAATTGCTTCGCCACAAAAAATGCAGTAACAACAGAGTAGAGAGAATTATTTACATGTGCAATTTATTCTGTGGTATTTTTGTGACATTGTATTCTATAGTATAGAAGAATGAACGGAATGAATAAATTTAATAATTTAGCAACATTTCAATTTATTAGCAGGAGTCAGAAAAATAACAAACGTTCTTAATCAATGAGAAGAGATGCTTTCGTTTTGACCTATAAAAATATTAACGGTAGTTTTAGAAGAAGATTAAACTTCAAATTCTCAACGGGAAATGAGCATATCTGTTATTGAATCAGTTTTTGAACATCTTTTAAACATATCTGTGACAGAGAGAATTGACAAATTGTTATTTCTTTCATAGAGACATTTAATATTTTCCTTGTGTATCTAACTGAAGGAAGATAAACTCAAACATTTAGTGTTTTTGGCATGTATATTGTAGCACTAATAAAAAACGATGTTATAAATCACAGTTCACATATAGTAGTCTTTTTTGAAGAATTCAACTCTTTATCGTGTCTACTTAGGTAGCCTTTGTGGTTCAATTTGTTGTACATCTCTTTTAGTTTTAAACTTTTCATAATGCTTATGTATAGTTTCAAGATAGGCACTGTATGAATTCACTAGTTGGTGAAAATCAAGTACTTTATTACTTTTTTTGTAGAGGAATATGCACGAATTTCGCATAAATACTCAACAACCAACAAAATCATAAATACTTGCTCTACAATTCCTCTAGAAAAAACTCAAAGCTCAAAGTCAACATATTTAAGAAATGTTGTTATTCGCCGGACCTTTTTTTTACCAAATTATTTTGAAAATGCATTTCTCTACCTTTATGGCTTATTAAAAACCTGAATGACTAAATAGGTTTTCTTCTATAATCTCTCCAGTGTTTTTTGTTGCACAGTTGTGGCTTGGCTGTGACGAATGAAATAATTAAATTAGCCATTAAAATGTTCAGTTATACTGCTGCTAGTTTTGTGATGTAGAAAGAAAAAGAAGCGTGTGTGTGTCGTAGTCAAAACAAGTTGTTGTAAGCAAGAGTTGCAACTCTCAATTCTAGTTTTAACTGCATTCAAGTGGTAGGTAAAAGAAAAGCTAGGTACTTTTTTTTCTTACAATTTTTTGAGTCTACAGAAACGATTGACCTTTTCTCCTTAAACTCACACTTGACTCTCTCGAATAATCATGCAAGCTAAGAAGAATTTGTAGAAAAACAAATTGCAGTTTAATATGTTGTTGTCATTTTATTGACTGTGAACCAAAAACTAGCATAACTTGGATGACTAAATCCTCTTTAACCTACATCTTACGCATATTAGTTAGTTTTGACTCAAAACTTTTGACTCGTCAACAAGTTAAATGAGGGGAAAACATCTAAATTAGAGAGAACATTTTCATTTTCTTACTCATTCACTAATGCGCTGTCATTACAACTGCCATAAGCTGACTCACTAAAACTTTTTGTACTCATTTCTTCACTGCTAACAAGAAACTATTTACCTTTGACAAATGCAGAGTTAAAAATAGAGCTGTGAGCTTTTTTGACACATGAATAATTTATCAAGTACAATTTCTTTATTTTCCTAACTCTTTGCTCATATATGTAAACTCAATGCATTGTAAAAACCAGGTATTATTATAATTACTTACGAGTGACATGAAGAATATAAAGACACAATACATCTTCTCTTTTACATATCCGCCTACGTGTTCTATGTCTATGTGTCATGCTGTGAACAACGTATGAAGAAATGATTTATTTTGTAAAATTTACAACTGTAAAATGTGAGTGACATGACATTCTACATATGCTTTTATGACACTATAAGTTTAGAACGTATAGAATTCTATATAGCTATTTCAAACATTAGCAAGAAGAAGATTTTTTTGCTTTTCTATGTAGTAGAGAGAATAAAATAAATTTTAACTTTGACAGCTATTTTGAAACGTTAAATTGATAATGAATATAGGACAAAGTGTCAGTTAGCACATACTACTGCCCTGAGGAATATATAAGATGACTCAGGCTATTTCTTAGAAGCTGCTATCTTCAATTTGTAAAGTAATCATATCATATCAGCAACACTTATATAAACAAACTATAAGTTATAACCAAAATATATACTTTGTTTGATGATGCATGCATATGTACAAAGTGTACAAAAACAAGATGACGACGAGTCATATTTCATTTGTTGTATACAATGAACGTTTTTGGACCGAGAGTTTATTATCGACACTTTACAGAACATTTGCTCATCAAAATGATGACTCATCATCATTTGCTTTGAGAGAGAGTCTCTAATTTTATTTTTTATAGCACTATTTGTTTAGTTGGTTAGAGTGTCGTAATAAATTGCGTATGTACGTACGTACATAAGTCAACGTAACACTAGTCAAGAATCTTGACTCAAGATGAACGACAAGAAATATAAAAGATGATACATGAAACCTTGAAACTCTATTATTGCTACACAGGGTGAAATGTACAAATCATTAAATTTTGACTGACTCAACTGTTATTCTTATTTCGAGGACCACATACCAATAACATTTGAAACTATCAAAAGGCCACTAATAAAATATAGATTTCTGTAAACAAGTGAAAGTTTTTCACTTCAAGGAAGTAAACATACAGAGTAAAAGAAATGACACGTGAGGATTGGTGATAACAACTGAGAGGAAATTGAGATTGACAATAATATGTGTGTTGGCAAAAGAAAAGAATGTGTCTGATAAAATCAGCATATATAAGGAAATGTGATATCTTGCATTTTTGACATTACTTCTTGCACTTTATTGCTTTTTATGTCCACGTGTAGGGTCTAAAATTGCTATTGTTGCATACATAAAAACTCTTCTAGACAAACAATGATAATATAATGTGCTAAATTTCTAAATAATTGCAATATAATTTGATACTTTGTATATTTTTTCATAGTACAAATTGGATCGTTTGATCTCTCTAAATCTAACCACACCAAACAAATTTGCACGCCTACTCAACACTATATATTACATATAATTATTGGTTTCAAAAGTCCTTTCCTATCGACGTATTATATGAATATTAAACATTATAGTCAAGTTCAAGAGCAATTTAGATCAGACTATGAATAATAATATGATATGCTCTAATGATATTGTATAGCTCAATATACGATCGCCCTTTTGAATCTCTCTCTCTAGACATTGATACCCTGGATCAAAAATAATTTTAATATTTCAAGCCGTCAAAGAAGAGTACATTAGCCCAAGTTTTTTGTCGTTCATTCCTCTTATATATATATATACTTTTCTAAATTGTATATTGAGTTAGCTATACATTAAACAACTCATTAGATAGATAGTAAAAGCGGAAAAGGAAAAAGTAAAGTTAGCTTTTGTCATATATTTTAACTTGTTTAAGCTGTACTCTACATAAAGAGTTTCATGTTATGTACTTACCTAGCAAAGTTGACATTTTGACAATTTGACACCCTAAATGTCTACATGGAAGCTATATAGCTGAAAAGAGTTAACAAAAAACTATCACCTATACCACCATCATCATACCACGACAATTTACATATATCCACGCCTACCTATGCTAGTATAAGGGTTTTTGAATGAGCAATTCATAAATTATTCATTGTACATTGTCCTCTTTATTCTCTAAATGTGTATAACTTTTTTTGGCCCTCCACAATGTAAAAATGTTGAATGTGTCATTTTTGACATTACAGTGTAATGTGGAAGTGAGCAGGTAAAAAAATCATATGTAACAGGTACGAAGCGTTATGGAAAGTATTTTGACACTCACTTTTATGAAGCACATGCGAAAGTCTTGCTATATATATATTTCCTGAATATTGAAATAAAAATTGGACAAAAAAGTGAATTTATGCATTTGATACACATGTGCCATTATTTTTGTACGTGTTCATAAGAAAAGAGTTAAGAAAAAGGATTCACTTTTATTTTTTTTTGCTCCAATTATAGAGTGCGTCACGTAGTCATGTCTAATCTCACGTGAGATTAACATATTAACTCATCAAATGAGTAATGACTTAAGAATGATATTTTCCGTAATAATTAACACATTAAATTAACATTTCCTTGAATATGTCAAAGAAATCAAGAGTAAAATGCATTATTTTTTTTATTTAATTTTATCACCATTTTTGTAATTTTTTTGGCCAGTGTTCAGAAATGAAATCAAATGAAAAGAACAGAAGTGTAAAAGATGTAAAAGTCATTCAAAATAATAGGAGTGACTGAATGACAAATATAATAAGGAAAATATACAAGAAAAGATAGTGTATACTATATGACAGTGAGCAATTTGTATCCATTAATGTCCAACATCTTTAAAAGTTACATATGTATTCATGATCTGAATACTCAATGAGAGAATCTGTTGAATAATTATTTTTTACTCTCATGATCGCTACTTGATGTTGTTGCATTCACTAAATATAAAAGATATGAACTGACATTGAAAATTGAAAATTACAAGACTTTAGCACTACTGTTGTGTTGTAAGTACTCGTGACGTGATGTACGTGTCTCAAAATATGTACAAATTGAATCAATATATGATTCATTTTCTTGTTCAATCAATTGTACAATATGAATGCGATACACTACAACAGTGGAGTACAGAAATAACAAATGTGTGGTTTTTTGGTTTTCCGGAGCTGTGAAATTAAACAATTGATAAAGTGGAGGTGGAATGAATGAAAATGAATGTTGTCCTTGATTACTTTACTGCATTTAAGTTGTGAATATGTACTTAGTAAAGAGAAATTATTGTTTACTCAAGGAAGTAGCAGGGATATGATTATCTGAAACCTCACAGCGGCTTGCGCTAGCTATTATAAAAGTATGGGCCTCATAGTATAGGAAGCTACAATGTAAATGACAAAAAAATCAA
>VCNE01010264.1:0-21679 GCA_009869805.1 Oncopodura yosiiana
AGCTAGTGAAGATGTTCAACTTAATGTTATATTGGTTGAAGAGCCAATTCCTTGTGATGATCTTGTTAGTGACTGTTTCAGCTACAAGCAAGAGCAAAAATACAACTACTATAATACAAGGGAATGCTCCAATACACATTTTACACTGGAATGATCTTCGTGGACAAATTGAGCGATTTCAAGAAACAACAAGGAGTGATGGCTCAATTAAATTAATTCCTTGTGTTACACATAATCCTTGTGTTGGTGGAGTTTCTCCATTAGTTTATTTAATTTCTGGAAATAAAACGAAAGAGACAAATGGAACAAGTGATGAGAGAATTAATGAGTTGAGACTTATTCCTGGAAATCTTTTAGGTGGAACTAATGGATTGTTAAGGTATTATATTAAAACATAATGTAAACGTAAATTATTTATTATTAATAAATTTTTATATTGTTGATACTTTTCATTTAGCGTATTACTCAATCAGAGAAGTTTAACTTTTGCATTGGAAACTAAACCTCCCGAAGCATTGGGAAATCCTACAATACCTGCAGCAAAAAATGCACCTTGGACTTTCTATGCTGACATTTTACGAGATTTTTATAAGCCTACTGCAATGGTAATATTTAGTAAACTAATGTTGCATAATAATGTAATTTATTATTTGTTTTTTATAAAATTAGACATTGGGAATTCATGATTTTGTTGCTGGTTTACAAAGAACAGTAGAGTATTTACAAATAGCACAGCAAAGACCAATAATTTCAAATGTGGAATGTCCAAGTGCTTCAATGGCACATTTTGGAAGGTTAGACGAATGGAAATGGGAAATTCAGTTTTGTGACTTGATTGAAACTTCCGTGTTTTTAAAAATTAAAAATGAAAATGATGAATCATCTGAAAAACTTTCCTCTATCGGAATTTTAGGTTTTATAGATCCAACAATAAAAGATTTAGCTGATGTTGGACGCTTGAAATTCACAAGAGTTTTACCTTCTCTCAAGGCTGTTATAAAAAATTCACCTCAATTTACAAAAGAAAATGTAAAATTTTTAATAGCAATAGGAGAAGGGAATTTAACCCTTTGTAAAGAAATTTTAGATGAAATTCCACAAATTAAAGTTGTTATTCATTCTCGTGGTACACAAGAAAAAGATGAGGAAGCCAAAGAAAGCTATCCAATTAAATATAAACAAGGTTATATTCTTACTGCTGGACTTTTTGGAACAAATTATGGTAATTTTAGTCTAGATATTAATAACGGAAGTATGATTAGTGCTCAGAGAGTTCAATTGACTACTGCAATTCCTCAATGTAAGAAAGTAAACTTATCATAATCTCATTTTAACTTAATAAGCATTTTGTTTACTTTCTATATTTCTAGATGCCAATATTACAAACATCTCTAGAATTGTAAGACAAACTGTACTAGATTATTCAAGGGATTTTGGTCGTACCCCATTTCTATTAGAAGAAGGAAACAAATGTCAATATGAGCAATGTCATTTAGGAAATTTAATAGCAGACTCTATGGCTTATTGTGCTGAGAAACAATTACAAAATATACCAAACTTTGATCAAAGAGTTTACGCCATTTGGCATTCTGGAGCCTTGAGCAAAGATGAAGTTTTTAATAATGTCACTAAAGATGGTAACGGCTCATCAACTACAATTAGAAAAATTAACACTATTGAAGTAAATACTTGGCTTCCTACACTTGAAAAAGGCTACTTAATTAAAATTAATGATACAAAAGTACTTACAACCCTATTTGAAATTAGTAACTCAAGTATAACTAACAAGAAATTGAGTGATGGACGATTTCTTCAAGTGTCAAGTAAAAGAAAATTAGTAAAAGTTTAAAGCTATATCATATATTTATAAATACTTTTTAGGTGGAATTGAAGTACATTATCATATTGGAGGTGAAATTTCTTATAAATTCGGTAGTATAGAGTCTAAAGATGGTGAAACACAAGATATTTATTTAGTTATTCCATCATCTATTTATCATGGCCGTAATGGTTTTCAAAAAATATCAAAAATATTAAAAACCACCGTTGTTCCATTTGAGCATGAAACACAACTTTCAACAGAATTTAATACTACATGTATTATTGATTATATTCGACATTTGGAAAATGTCTTTACTGGATTTGAACAAAGGATTTATGTAAAAAGCTCTGAAATTGAGTATTTAGATACGTCAGATTGTTCTGGTCTAATTATCTTGTCTATTATTTGTAAGTTAATTTTTTCAACATATAATACGCTGGCACTCAGATGCTTACATATATTTTTTTAATCTGTGTTTTCTTCAGTGGCTGCTATCATCCTTTTCTTTGGTGTTTCTATTCTTCTTCTAACAGTCAAACTTATAAGAGTGACCAAGTTGACTGTCAGCATGAGCTACAGACAATTAATTTCTAGAGATTTATGATGACTTTAATGTTTGTGTTATATGATGACGATGAAAAAAGTTGAAAATAAAGTTGAAATGAGTCATTGAAACTAAACCATTTACTAAAATTAAATTAGTGTGTTTATACAAGTTTGCTAAAAATCTAGCTGAGTCTGCATTGAAAATGTCGATTCAGCAGTCATTTCTTTTACTTCATACATATACGTTATATGAAATCTTGTGACTGACCATGTTTTATAATAACGACACTAAATATTTTAGGTTGTTACACTAAAGTTATATTTAGCTTTTTAATGCATATTATTAGATTATGTATACTATCTTGTTCTGGAAAGTTGTTCTCTAACACACAGTACGAGAAAAGCTTTCACAAGAATAGCACACAGATTTGAGATATACTTATTCTCATTTAATTTCAAGAAAATGCAAGTAGCATTGAAATTGGCTTTGTGTTGTTTAATATTTTTGCAATTTATTTCTGGAGCAAATGGAAATTCAATCAATAGAAATGTGCCAACGTAAGTTTTTATAAGAATTGATAATTTTAAACACACCAAGTTAATATCATTTCTGTTGCTCTTTCTCTGTAGATCAAATGACTCAGCTAACAATGTAATTGCTGAACGGCAAACATCTTCTGACAATTCAGCAATTTGGATATGGTCAGCAGCAGCAATCATTTTTGGAATCATCATCTGTTGTATCTGTGCTGCCTGGGGATGTTGTATCTGTGAATTGATTTGGTGTACTTGCTGTTGCTTTTCTGATGAAGGTTTGACCACTTGTTAAAATCATCTATATTTTTTATTATATCACATAATTATATGTTATTCCAATAATTTGTATTACATTTTTAACGTTTATTGTATAATTTACTTATATAAAAGCCAATAGATGATTGTAAAAATATATATATTAATCATGCCACTTATAAATTTCTGAACAAAAAAGTTTAAAAAATTTGAATACTCTTTATTGTATCAAAACGTGACACATTTGTCATTATTCCTAGTTCTAGTTATTGTATCTAAAGTCAAGGTTAAAGTTATGCATTTACTAATCTGAAATCATATTCTATTGATAAATAAAAAATATAATACAAAATAATAAAAACGGAAATATGACTGCAAAAAATTTCATTCTCATCTTTTTTCATGTTGTCTAGAAATTTTCATATAAATAGAAAAACAAGCCTCATACTAGATTTACATTGACCATTATATTCCTCTCTTCATTCTGTACTTTCTCAAGTTTGGAAAATATCTTATAATCAAAAATGTTTAAGTTTGTAGCAATTGCAGTCTTTAGTATCATCTTTGTGATGAGCACTACTGAAGCTTGTTTTGAAAAATTCCAAAATATGGACAAATTCAAGAACGTTTCTGAGACTTGTGTCATGAAATTGGGACTTAAAGCTTCTGACATGCCAAAAAGTGAAGAAGAATGGAAAAATGAGAATTTTGATGACAAGGTAATTGAATATAATTATTGCAAATATATAACTTATTGATTATTATTTTTTGACAGTGCTTGAGCAAATGTGTATTTGCTGAAATGGGAACATTGGGAGATAAAGATGCTATTGATATGGCCAAGACTGACAAATTTATTGAAACACATGGACCTAAGGACATGCAACCTAAGCTCAAAGAAGCTGCCAAGAAATGCAATGATGCTTCTGGTAAGTTTATTATTCTTCTGATCATTTGAAAAAATGTAATATTTTTGTATGTAATGCAGTTGCTAAAGGAAAAGCTGATCCTAAGAAAACCCCTTGTCAACTTGTGTCAATTTATCACAAGTGTTTGATCCAAGATTTAAATAAACTCTGTTAAGTCATCTAAAAGTAAGAAATAAATATGTAGAAAAATGAATTGAAATTGTCAAAAACTTCAAATTAACCATTATTACATTACCATGTTGTCTTATGAAATAAGAGAGGGTAGAAACAAAATAAAATCAGAATAAATTATTTTCTCCATATTGAAATTGCATTGAAATTAAACTACTTGTATCTTTATTATTTAACCAATTTACATATTAATATTGCTACGTCTAACAATTTAGAATTTAGGATTATGTACAACTTACTACATTGTAAAACTACTTATTTGTTCATTTTCCAATTTTGGCCAACTGATATGGTAATCCCTTCTTTCTTCCTGTGGCACGTCGAGCTGCATATTAAACAAACAATTCAATAATGATTTATAAATGCTAAAATATTGAAAAAGCTATATTATATTTACCAGTAGTTGTTTCCGGTTCAGTTTCAGCTATTATTAATAAAAAAATATAAATTATACGAATCACTTAATAATTATGGTCTATCTCTTACTGGTTGTTTCAATGGATTCAATGCTTTCCTTGCTATTTTCTACTGAAATTGAAGTATCGTTATGCTTGTCCTTTGCATTGCATACTGTTTAGTTGTGAACAATTAGAAGATCAAAAAAAATTAATTTTATGTATATAGAAATATAAACTTACCAGCACTGAATAGAAGAAGGACAACAAAGCACAGAGCGAAAACACGACTATTCATGATGGCTATTTTTGCTGAATTTTAGAGTTTCCTTTGTTAGCTTTATGTAGAATAAAGAAATGTTGACTGTTGGAAATTGAAGATGCTACATTTCTTTTTATATCAATGTTTGTTCATTGACCTTTTTAAATATTTTGTCACTAAATTAGTAAGATCTATTTACAAAGAATTGAGATCACAAAACTTAATTATTCAATCACACGAATAAAGAGAAGACATGCCTGACATGCATAATGTATTATTTCTTTGAAATGATCTAGTAGTAGGTTAATTAATTTAGCTTTTATTTATGACAATTTTTGTGGAGATTTAGAAACGTATCAATACATCTTGATTGATTTTTAGTTAATAACGCCAAGATTTTTCATATGTCATTTGTGGTCCCTTTTTACGACCGACATGACGGCGCTCTATACAATCAATCAAGACAATATAAAATTTCAGTTTGTTTTAATTTAAAAGTAATAAACTACAACTAACCTGGTGTAGCCCACTTTGATGGTGTGACTTTCACATTGATCTGAACTTTTACAGGAGCTATCAAACATTCAAATTTAAGGAATTTTCTCTCAAACGTTAAAAATGTACACATTTGGTAATTACCATTTCCTTGAATCTCAATTGGGGCAATACTTTCTGATTCTGAAGTATCATCTCTTCCTGCTGTTGCAAACGCTAAATTCACAACAAATAGTATTGTTTAGACTTGAAAAATTAAGCAAAATAATAAGTAAAATTATATCAGCGACAGATAGAATATCAACAAGAATTATAAGCTTCATACTGCTAATTTGATAAATGAATGAGGAAGTGATACATTACATTTGTATGTGGATGATGATTGATCTAGTAAATATTTTTATAGTGCAAGCAGTGTCAGGACGTGACGGATTTCTTTTTATTTGATTTAGTTGGCATAATAAAGCGCTTTTTCTATGGGCTAAGAAGACTCATTTAACTCAAATATTCATTTACTTGAGTAAAAAGCAAGAATTTTAATAAGCAACAAATTCACTAGTAGTTCATTGAACCAAATCATTTGAAAAAAGATAAACAATTCTTAGAACTTGAGACTAATGACATTAAATGTGGTTACTCTCATGAATAGAAATATCTTGCTTTGGAATATTTCTTCTTGGAAATGATGAGAAAATTCTAGATTTTAGGAGCATATAGAGTCGTTGACTGCCTTGTGTCAATTAGGTCACACATAGAATAGTGTGTACATACTAAAATGCGTAAAGAGTACATTATTTACTGTATATCAGACTAATACAAATGCGAATACACGATTTTATTTATATCTTCATTTTCATTCAACTGCGAGTCAACGTGTCAACAAGAAGCACATGCTTACTTGATAATCATGAACTCATTTATTGTGACAATTCTTATAGGTAAAATAATCAAATTAATTTTCAAATTGAAGGAGCATTTCGCGAAACTTTTTCTACATTTTCAGGAATTTTGACGCTGATCAATGAAAGTTGTTCAAAGAGTGACACAACTATAGAATGTGAAGGTATATAGTGTCTGAGATAAAAATTGATTTGAAGGCAATTGTACAATAAATTTATTATGTTTTTTCATGACTGTAGTATGCTCAAATGTCATGGACAAATTTCTCAGTTCCATGGAAGAAGATACACAACAAAATATTGGAAGAATTGAGTCAAAGTTCAGGATATTTTGTGAGAATACTGAAGGAAAAGAAAGAAAATTGGTAATGCATAAACTCCACTTTCTGTAGAAATTTATAGAATGTGATACTTTTCTACAGTGTCAACTTCTTGGAGGTTTAGAACTTCTTCCTATGTCATTTACAAAAGAAATTTCAAGTCTAATTAGCAACAACTTTATTGAAAACTCTTTGCAATTATGCAAAAGTATGAATCAAACATTGTATAAATACTATCTTGCTGATCTGGGAATTTGTCTTTTAAAATATGGTAAATATGTTAAATTTTCTAAAACTAAGCAAATTCTCAGAATCTGATATTTATAATGCTAGATACAAGAGAGAATTGGAATATGAATGAATTAGAAGATGTCCCATTTGATAAACTAAAAGAAAAGGTTTTAGCATGGGCTGAAAAATGTGAAGATTGTACAAGTGAAATTGACTATAGCCGAAATATTGTTTACCATTATTATCATTATAATATGCAACTAAATGTAAGAAGTTTATAATTGTCATTTTTGTGATCAAATACTTTTAATTCTTTAACTTGTCACCTAGTGTAAAAGTCCTTTGGAAATCTTTATACCAACTTTGAGTCCTTGCTCTTTTTGTGAAAATGTTAATGGTGTTCTGCGTCTTGAAAATCTCTCTCCAACTGTATTTAAAAAGAGATATGGTTTACAAGGGCGTCCAATTATTGTTACTGATGCCACTAGAAATTGGACAGCGCTGACAGAGTTTTCATATGAGTTTATGAAGGTAACTTTTTCACCTTACTTTCTAAGTCAAGAATTTAACTCATTAATATGATTTGAATACATACATAGAATTTGTACAAAAATCCTGAGAGTGAAGGGAAAACTCCAGCCCAAGGAGCATTTTGTATCTTTGCTGCATATGAATCTGCTTTTAATTCATTACAAGAGGCATTCAATATGTCTGACCAGAGATTTCAAAGTCCTTGGTATTTTTCATGGTATGCTAGCACAATATAATTTTTGACAGTTATGAAAATGACATTTATGTTTCATGTAGGAGCAATTGTATGCAAGAATCAAAAGAAATTCTTGAAAAGCATTTTCAAAAACCATACTTTCTATCTGAATGCGTTCAAAGAAGACAAGATATATTATTTTTCATGGGCACTCCTGGAAGTGGTGTTGAGATGCATGTAAGTTTTAAATTCTTTCATATAATTTCAATAATATACATTAATCATAGAAATTTATAAAATTAGAGTGACGATTCATTGGATCCTTGTTATCAAGCTCAAATTAGAGGAAGGAAAAAGTGGATGTTACAACCTCCATTAATCTGTCCTCAATGCAGATCATTTGAAGTCACTGTAAATCCTTCAGAAGTTTGTAAGTTTCTTATACTGTTTAGAATTTTAGAGTTAAGCATTATTAATATAAACTGTAAATTCCAGTTGTGTTTCATGCTTCCAAGTGGCTTCATAAAACATTAACTTTGGATGGTGAAATCAGCCTAGCAATTGGATCAGAATATACTGCAATCAGTTAGAATAAAATAAAATTTTGAGAGACATTTACGTCATCAGTTTTGTTTAGCTTTCTAAAAAAAAGTCATATCATAAATACTTAATGAATGTAATCATTTTTAAAAAAATTCATCATCTTTTTTCAATCAATAATTAATAAACTAACTTCAAGGTTAATCTTTAATAAGAGTCCTTCCAACATTTCATTTTAGAAAAAAGCTGTAAACAGTCAAAATGTTTCCTTTTGAGAAATATTTTAATTTTTACTTTGATTATACTTTACCCTTATCAACATTTTCTTGGGATAGAAAGGCACTTGTCAAAAAACTATTTTTAAATCCTAGTCGTTCATGGACAAATCTTTGGATTTTTGGTTACTACTTACATTGTTTTTGGTTAGTTTACTCTGTTGCTCGAATCTGGAAAGAGATTTGTAGGCCAACAGATAATTTTGATCTTATTCAAATTGTGTTATTTCTTTTTCTAACAACGTATCTTCTATTTGCTGTTACAATTGATTATCTTACATTTGCCAAAAAAGAATTTATATGTCCAAAGATTAATGATATTATAGTTTACGATCAACAGCTACAAGGTAAGAGATCATGTGAACATCACATTGCTAATTATATAAATATAGTCATTCTTCAACTATATTTCTATTTGTTACGTAGTGAAATATGACAAGCTAGTACCTAAAAACGAGGACCATCCTCTGGACAAAGAATTCACAATCAAATTAATACAATCAACTTTCGCCTTTTGGGCATATATTGGTAATTATATGTTATGCTTGTTGGTTGGAGCTTTATCATTAATTAGTGACTATGATCCACTAACACGTATTATTTTAGATAATTTTCCAAATCTTTATAATACTTTTTTTCATCGTTGCATTTGTTTCTTTATGGGTATGTTTAGTATTCAACATTCATTACTTACTTTTGATATTGGTGGCTCACTTGCACTTTTAGAATATGAAGTTGTTATTTTTTGGTGTCGGCATATTTTAGAAATGGTAATCAATTATCAACCACGTAAAATTATTGTTATTCCAATTTATCAAAGTAAAGATAATATTAACCCAAAGGATGACACAATCGAGAAAAATGCTGAAAATAATATTTCTAATGAAGCTTCATCACTGAAAAAAGATAATACTTATTATTATTGTTACTCAGAAGGAATGAAATATTTGGAAACCTACAGAGAAATAATCCTTTGGTTAGGAATCTTAGATGAAGTAGTTAGATATGCATATGTTCCAATTATCTCTATTTTAGTAATCCTAGCCATATTCGCCAATTATGCCACAGCTACAATGTGGAAGTTTATTCCAACACCATCATATCTCATTTTCCCATTTGTTGCACTAGCTACTCAAGTGATTTTATTTATACTTTGTGTTTATTGTGTAGCTATTCATAATTTTTCTACCAAGATTGTAAAACTATTGAGTTACTCTTGTGGATGTGATAAATATATGAGAAAGTTAATTAGATCATTACCAATAATACAACTTAAAATTGGTGATATATTAAAATTTGATAGACATTCTCTTTCTTTCTTTTCTGAACTTATTATTTATTATTCAATTACTTTACTTCTTGCATTAAGAAATAAAATTTAAAGAGTTGTTATATAAAAACTGTTACATTGTATGACATTTGTATTTTGTATAATAAATAACAAAAAAATGGATAAAACCAATATGATAAAAATACAGCATATTAAAAATGAATGAGTCACTATTTCATGATGTTATATGTTGTAGTGTCCTTGAAAGTAAGATTAGAGTTTGAAGCAAAAAATCTCATATGTAATATGTATACTACTGGCTAAGTACAAATTAATTATAACTCTCTTCGGCATTAGAGTCGTCCTTGTACTATGTATATGTTATGTCAGTATCAGTCAGTAAAATCACCAAAACATCATCACACTGTTTTTAATTTCTGAAAGCGGAAACAATAATAATGTCAATCATTTTGTGGCTAATTGGAGGATTAATTCTACTATTGTACATAGCAGCCAAATTGGTTTATAGAAAAAATGCTAATTTGTGGTGGAGACAAGGAGTATATGTTGTTGGAGCTAAAGAAGTTGGCTCACTTATCCCAAGAATTATCCAAGGAGGAGGATTTGTAAAAGTAGATCCAAAAATCTACAATAAAGCTAAAGAACTTAAAGTACCATGCATTGGATATATGCAAGTAAGTAAAATATATATTGTGTAATTAGAATTGATTACAAATGCTTTGTTTTCTTTTAGCTTATGGAACCATGCTTAATGGTCACTGACTTGGATCTTGCTCGTAATGTTTTTATTAAAGATTTCGATCATTTTGTTGATAGAAGAAAAACGATGTTTGGATCTGATAAAAAGTATGCTTCTGTTATAAGTAAAGGGCTTTTCTTTATGGAAAGTGACGAATGGAAAGAGTTGAGAGTCAAAATGTCACCAACATTTACAACAGGAAAAATTCGTCGTATGTATGAGATATTTGATACAAGTGGTCAACGACTTGTAAAGCATATTGAGAAACAACATGCTAAATCAGAAGTTGTTGATTTTGTTGATACATTTGGAAAAGTAACTTTAGATATCATAGCATCAGCAGCATTTGGATTAAATAGTAAAACATTTGAAGAAGAGCATTCAATTTTTCAGAAAATGGCTGATACAATGACCACCAAATTTTCTATTAAAAGAATTTTGACTTTCTTGGCAATTATGGCATTTCCAAAACTTATTGATATATTCAAGATTGAATTATTCAATAAAGAAAGTGAAAATTTTTTTAGTGAAGTGATTAAAAAAGCTATTAAACATAGAGAAGAAACTGGCGAGAGTCCAAATGATTTTCTTCAATTAATGTTAGAATTGAAAAAAGGACAACTTAAAAAAGAAGAAGACACTGAGCTAAGCACTTTTGAGAAAGAGGGACAAGTTACAATTGATGATAAAAGTACAAAGAAATTAGAAATTACTGATGATCTTATCATTAGCCAGGTATGTAATTAATATTTTTAAAAATACCAAAAATCTTTTAACTAATTTCTTTGTATACAATTTCAGGCTGTACTTTTCATACTCGCAGGATTTGATACAACTCAAACTTTGTTACAATTTTGTGTATATCAATTAGCACTTTGTCCTGATGTTCAAGAAAAATTGGCACAAGAAATTGATAACTGTTTGAAACAAAATGATGGAAAGTTTACATATGATGCTATTAATGGATTAGAGTATTTAGATATGGTAATTTCAGAAGTACTTAGAATGTATCCACCTGTAGCTCGTTTAGAAAGAAGATGTACAAAAGAATACAAAATTCCTGATACTAATATTACTATACCAAAAGATACAATAGTTGGTATCCCTTCTTATGCGTTTCAACATGATGAAGATATTTATCCAGAACCAGAAAAATTTGATCCTTTAAGATTTTCATCTGAACAAAAAGCTAACAGAAATGCATATGCATTTCAAACATTTGGAATTGGGCCAAGAAATTGTATTGGAATGAGATTTGCATTAGTTGAATCCAAAGTTATAATTGCAAATATAGTTCATAATTTCATTCTTGAGCCTTCTGAAAAAACTATTATACCAGTGAAATTTGCACGGACATTTAGTTTGAAACCAGAAGGAGGAATGTTTCTTAAAGTCAAACCTAGAAAATAAATTATAATAAAAGAATTTCTGATTCTTGTTACTTCTATTTTTTATTCATATTTCTTCTATTAATAATCACTATTAATCAGTCAATTCCTTCTATACTTTCTGCTGCTCTACGACCACTAAGAATACAATCATTTACACTAATTCCATCATAGGAACTTCCAGCTAAAATTAAAGGAATATTTGCTGCTTTAATTAGTGTTCTCAAAGCATCAATTTTTTCATAATGACCAACAATATATTGTGGAATACAACTAACTAATTTGGCATCATGAAAATCAGTTGGCTCTGTTTCAATTTGTAAAGTCTTTTGTAAAAATGACTTGATTGTATTAAGATCATGTTGTTGATCTTTAGGAGGACTTGACATAACTGTTAATATTGTATTATTTCCTTGAGGAAATGAACAAGTATCGAATACAACTCCTAAAAGGCCTTTGATTGATGTTTCACAAGATGGTACAAGAAATCCAAATGCATCTTGTTTGAGCAAATTAGGATTGTTATATAGTACATTTGTTACTTGTACATCAACATTTTCTATTGTTTCTAAAACTTTCCAGAATCCAGGATGAGATGGTTTAGATTTACGCACAACTATAAAGAAATAATAGAAAGAAATAACTAAATTGTCTAGTCTCTCTCATCTAATCATTTTTATTACCTCTTGCTAACTCTGAACCTGGAATTGTACAAATAACATAGTCACAAGGTAAGGATTTAGATGTTCCATTAACTTCATACGTGAGCTCAATTTTATCAGTAGGTGCCATTTCTCTTGTTTTGTCACCAAATTTCATTGAAACTGCTGATGAATTCTTTTCAATTGTAACTGATTGTTTGCTACTTGGTGTATTATCAGGAGAAGTTAAAATTGTTTCTAATTTTTCTGGTAGTGTCTCCAACCCATCTTCTAACGTCCACACTGACCAATTATCTTGTAAACTTGAAAGAGCAACTTTTGAAAATCCTATACTTTTGTCATCTTCATCCATCTCTTCAGCTCTTTTGAAACGTTTCAGAAAATAACCCAATACAACTGAACCATACTTTTGTTCTTGTTCAAATAATTCTTTAGCCAAAAATTTTACAGTGATATTCTTTGCATCACCAGCACAAATACCTCGAATCAAAGGGTCAATAGCATATTTTGCAATATCTCGTCCAAAACGTCGTTCAACAAAGTTGTATAATGAGTCATCTTCTAAATTCTATGAAAACCAGAAGAAGTAAGGAAATTAAGAAGTATAAACATTAAATATAGATTTTTTTTAATGTAGTAAAATATTACCTTACGAAACTTTACTATGTCACGAAGTATGGCAAATATCAAAGGATAATCAAATGGTGGTTGCCTTTTATATAATATACTGGCATCAGTTGGTAATTTGACTAGTTGTTCTTTATAATAAATTAATCGATTCTTTGCTGCAGGATGATCTTTTTGAACATACAGTATTTGATTTTGAATTCCAATCTCCTCAATTAAATCAAGTGTATTCATTCCAGCAATTCCAGCAGGCCGTATTGTTCTTGGACCACATTCATAATGAATTGGATGATTAATTAGTGGTGGTGTTTTTCTAATTGTTTTAATCCATCCACCAACTCGAAGTGATTTTTCAAATATTAAAATATTGACAGCATCACCAAACTTTTTACGAGTATAATATGCTGCCGACAAAGCAGTAATTCCTCCACCAAGGATTGCTACTGTTTTTTGACTTTGAGCCATTTAAGTCTAGTCTTTGTGTACTTTGCAGTGTCATTAAAGACTAATTAATTAAGTGAATACTAAAAGTATTGACATGGAACTTGATGAGAATCTCAAGTTGAGATCCTCTCTCAAAATTTTTTAAATTGATTCCCGCTAGTATATAATAGTTGCTAAAATTCAAATCTCATAGAACAACGTGCTTGTCAGATTGTTTTTGTGAATTCTTAATAAAATTTTGATTAATTATTATTAAAAATGGCAAAAAGTTTAAGAAGTAAATGGAGACGAAAGATGAGAGCTGTTAAAAGAGAGAGATATGGAGAAAAGGAATTGACTAGGCTAAAGGATATGTTAACAAAAGCTGGAGATTATCAAATGGTTGAAGGTGTGGATTAAAAATTTTATTTCAATTCTGGTTAAAAGTTATATCAACATTTACTAAATGAATAGTTTTATTTATTATTTAAAGGAATGAAAGAAGAAGAAAGTGAACAAAATGATACAATGGCTATTGATGATAATGAAAGCACATCTCATCCGATTGGTATATCTGCAAAATTCACCAAAAAATCATTTCCATCAAAATTTCGTCGTGATCTTAAAAAACCATCATACAGAAAGTCTCGTGCTGATGACAAAGATGATGGAACAGGAGAAGATGATAGTATGGCAGTTGACAAAGTAGAAAGAGTATTTAGCAAAAGAACACTAAGAGATCAATTTGGAAATTATCCAGGTACTTTAAAACTACAGATTTGCACTAGAGAATCTTTAAATGTTTTACTTAAACTAAATTGATTTATTTTATTTGAAAATAGAATGGATGAATAAAAGGAAGATTATCACTCAACAAAAGAAAAACAAACGTATTCAAAAGAGACGAGCTATATCTTTGGGAAGAAAGAAAAAGTAAAGTACTCTCATATATTGTTTCGTTTTGTCAAGTCTCTATTTTACATTAATTAAAAGTATGATCACTGTAAATCAGTCAGTTGTTTTTTTTTTCGATCTTGCAAACTCATACAGTTCTAACTTTACTACTTACATTCAATTACAAGTAATTTCACACATAGAATAATTATAATAGAACTCATAAAATGAAATTTTGCAATTAATTTATATATAGAATGTTTGTTTTTTTGACAAATTATTTACTTTATGGCTACAGCTATATACATATATGATAAGTTGTTACATAGCACACTTAAAATATTATGATATGGAATATATATGTATCGATTCAATTTCCACCAACAAGTAAAACATATTTAGTCGTCATCATCATCATCAGTAGCACCAGATAAATCTATAGCAGAAATATTATCAGCCCAAAGCTGTTTTTCACCAGAAGCAAATAGGCCATATATAATAGCACCAATTATATAAATTGTAGATGAGACACTGAAAACTTCTCTCCATTCAGATGAGGTCTAAAAATCATTATTGTTGTACAGAAAGAGCACTACTCGAATGCTTAGGTATATTTGTGAATAACTTACACCATGTTGAACAATTCTGCCTGCTAATGCTGGAGATAGCATTCCTGGTATTGTTGCAAACGTATTTGAAATTCCCATTAAGATACTGGCATAAGCTGGAGCAATGTCCAAATGATTAACGCAAAATCCAGCTAGAGCGAAACCTCCCAATCCAACACTACATGTCAAAAATACAATTGCCCAAGTTGGTGATGTTATATATGCAGCTAGAATCCTATAATTTATATTAATATAGGACTCATTAGTATTGATCTTTTAGAATATATAACATTTGATGATTAATCTTACATGAAGAATGTCTGTGACACAAATGCTGAGCATGTAAATATTTTCCTAACAGCAGTTGTGGATAGATATCTTGCTCGAAGATAATCAGCTAAAAATCCACTTATTTGTATCACTACTGCTAATACCATATACGGTAGCGCACTCAATAATCCTGTGGTTGACAGTTCCATATGAAACATATCTGTATCATACCATAGTAAAATAATTAGAATATATTACATCTACATCATATTTACTTTCACTTTCACCTTTCATATACTTTGGCAGCAAAGTACTATATAAGAAATAGAATGTAAAAATTAGAAAGATTGGTTTCTGAATAAAAATTTCTTTAACTCACAGTAAAGTATAAAATCCCCAATTTTCACTGAAATGCGCTGCACAAATAGCCCATACAGCTTTGGATGAAAGCATTTTACCCCACGGTGCATGTTGATGAGATGGAAGTGGTGGACCAAGAGAAGACTTAATATAATTGACTTCATCCTCAGTAATAACTTTATCATCTTCTGGTCTTTCACCCACAGTCCATAACCAAATACCTGACCAGATTAGTGCAACCATTCCAAATGTATAGAATATGGTATGCCAGCCAAAATGATGTGCCAAAAGACCAGAAACAGGTAAAGAAACTACAGTTCCAACATAGCTTCCAGAAAAACTAATTGTAGCCAATCGTGATCTTTCTGTCGTTGGTGACCATTTACTCCAACAATCATGTATACTCGGATACACAACCCCCTATATACAAAAATAATAATACTTGTTCTAATAAGTGTAACTATACTACAAACAATTATAATTATTAACCTCTGCTAAACCTTGTAGAATTCTAACTATAACTAATGCTACAACACCTCCCAATCTTGTGGCCAATGGTGTAAGCAGAGCTAGGATCGATGTGATTAGCAATCCAATTCCAAGTACTTTCTTTCCACCATATTTACCAGCTAATGACCCTCCAGGAATTTGAGATACAATGTAACCATAAAAGAAACTTGACAAGATGAAACCTTGAGTTTTAGAATCCCAATCAAATTCAGCTATATAAAATATAAAAAAGAGAGAAAGTTGGAGAAAGCACAAAAACATATTAGTAGTAGCATCTTTTATTTTTACTACCTGGCAAATTGTTATTAGATGATGTCATACTAATAATTGCTATTGACAAATTTACTCTAAGAGAGTAAACATTGAAAAATCCAAGGAATGATAATACGGCGACTTCGTAGATATAAAATGATATGTAAAATAATAGTATAGTATCATTTCAATATATCTCCCGAGACAATATCATTTTACTAAATTCAAAAGCTATCACTGTTTTATTTACTGGAAAATATCTATAATTAACAAGGAATCATTTAATTTATAATAAATATTAGCAAGTTAGAACAAATTGACCCATGGATTATCAATTTCTTCAAATTCAATTTCAAATAATTTTGAACTTTGCTTTAATTTAATTTTATTTTCATTTGGAAAAATAGATTGATGATTTCTTGTTCTTTTTCACATCTTGAATCGAAGTCAATTGGAGCAACGTCATAAACAGCAAATCGGCAGTTAGTTGTAAATCCATCTACGGTATCTAAACAAGGATGATCTCGAAGAACAGCATGATTTTCAGTACTACTTCCAGGAGCTTTGGTTTTATGATCAGTTGCTCGTTTTGTAAGAGTATATGAATCTCTCCATCAAAAGAGAAGTGAATCCTGAGCCAGTACCACTACTGGCTCATGAATGGAAGATAAGGAATCCTTGAAGTCCAGTACATTGATCAGCTAATTTACGAATACGATTCAAAACCAAATATTTCTTTTCCAATAGTATAATGTCCATGAGCATAATTGTTGGCAGCATCTTCTTTTCCTGTAATAAGTTGCTCAAGGGTGGGAAAGTTGACGATAAGTTCCGCCTGTAAAAAACAAAGAAAAAACTCTTTAGTCAACTTTTATTGACTATTTTTCATAAAAAAATATTAAAGATGACATACCTGATGCTATATCCATGATCCTCCTCCAGAAAGAACAAATAAAAAATTGCAGGAAATAATGTCTAATCTCTCAAAATTATTTTATAAAAATGGCGTCACACGAAAAAAGAGCAAGAACGTCTTCTCTTGTCAAGACTCAACTAACCTTCGTAGCGACGTGGCAGTAAATTACTTCGTCTACAGTACAAGCAACGCTTCCACCATTTTCTAAAAAAATGAGTGACAGATAGACAGACAGCGAAATAAAATCAATAGCAAACCTTAAGACAATAGAAAGATTATACCTTCTGGTCATCAAATCGTTTTGATCTTCATCATCTTGGGCCAATGCAGAGTAATTCTCTGGTGTTTTCATTAGCTTCTCAGTGTCCATTTTGCTTGCACTACTACACAACAATAATAATTACTTACAAGAGAAAAAAAGTAATTACTTACTATTACTGATTCTATCTAAAATCTAAAATTCTGACTACTTACGCTACTGCTGTATATTGTACTACTGTAGTCGCTATAATGCAACAGGCATTTCATATTCAGAAGAAATATATATATATGGTGAAAGCAGATGGTGAGAAATCCTGTGAATTTTTCTCTTTCTGCTATCTCTACTAACCTTAATAATATACTTATCATTCGGTCGGGAGCATTCGTGTTTTTACTTTTTTCTCTTGTATAACGGGTTAAATGTGTTTCAAGGACAGAATACAGAGAGCTTTCTTTTATATAGTTCAAAGTGAAAGCTGCTTACGTAACACATTATATACACTGTGCAGGTTTTGTTTTGTATATATAATATCCGTTGACATCTCCGACTAATGTTCGATCTCCTCTGGAAGGAAGTTGTTGTAGATTGCGCAATATGTAAAACTTCATTTAATGAAGTAAGATAATTTTTTTAACATCGTTTATTTAATATTACAACATGAATCTACAGCTAATTATACATCATGATTGACATAGATTTATTATTTTATAGTATTTGCAGCATAAATATTGCAGCATGCATGTGTTGTTATATAATCATTAGATCTACTTATAATAAGATTAAGATCTTTTTATGATCTCTAATATCTACTATGAATATACTTAAAGCCTATTGCATGTTGTAAGCACCAGCATTTTGATATATGTATATTATTATTACAATTATCTAGAGTCTGTCATTTATTTACATATTACTGTACAACTTGTCTTTCACTTGCTTTGCTTTCAGCTAGTATTTTACGGTACCGGATATTTCATCTGCTTCTAAAAGTACAGACTGATTTCTAAATGTTAAAGCTATATCTTATTGCTCTAAATATACACATTCTTATTAAGTATATATATATACTGCTATTTAAAATATTTTTGTGCTTTTTAGGTTTCTGATCACAGGTACTTTGTTGATTTCCTTTACAATGGCACATGCAACTCACAGTTAGTGTATCATATTACTTTTTTAATAATTATTTTATGATTATTTTTATTACATTGACTATAACTAACATATATTGTAGATTGATAGTCTACTAACTTGCTACTGATTAAAAGCATGTCTCAGCCTACCCCATAGTACTTTCACTATTGTATATTATTGATATATAACATTATTTAACCATTAGAGAATTAGAAATATATAACAGCCTTGTAACACTCATTATTTTACATATACATCTAAAAGTTTATTTAGTTTTTTTTTCTTTCTTGTTGTATAGTTTTTAGAGTTGAAGCAAGATGATAAGGTATGTAGTGACAATTGAGAAGAAAGTCAGAATAGTTGATCCTTGAATATCATAGTAGTCTAGTACAAAGTAAAAGGATTAAAAAGTATTAGTTAGATGTTTATAATCTCAAAGTCTTAATACTAATTAGTTACCTCCACAGTTGATGCCAAGGATTCTGCATGCATGTAGTTTGACTTCAGCAGTTTCATATGGTTTTCCACCTCTGAGCAACTTAGGTATTTCTTCCAGCCAGGAATAAATGAAGATTTCAGAGTCTTCACCCATTTTTCCCAAGAAGGGAAGTAAGCAACAGATTCTCAAAGTAAAAAAGATTGAGTACGTTGAGAAAAAGATGCTGGTGATGATTGAATTATTCTCTGATGATCTCAAGAATACAAAGATCAGAATACACATCATTGCCAAGTACATTGTTTGATGAGCCAAGAAAGTACCAGAGAAGCATTCTAGAGATATTATAAAAAATGTGAGAAATTTATCTACCAATTTATCAAAAAATATTATTTTTTTGTAGTTATGTACCATTGATGTTTTCCACAACAAATTCAACTCTTCTGTAGTTATCAGTTGCTTCTTCTACTTGCATCTCTTGTTGACTTCCAGGTTGAGTTGCATCTCTTTTTTCAATATTTTCAGCAATTGTTGCTACATCCAAAGTATCATTCTTGGGTTTCTTTCTACCACAGACTGCTCTTCTTTCCATGCTGACAGAGTTGAGATTACTCAAACTTTCTATGCAGTGACGAATGCTTCGTACACAAGTCATCATGAGGATTTCAAATGATCCTAATAATAACAATACACATAATTTAAAATATAATCTCTTTATCAATTAAATTAAAATATTTCATACCAATGTGCAAAACGCACATAGCCACCATGTAAAATTGAAAAAGGCAGCTCAAGTAGACAAAGTATGTATTGTCATTCTTTGGATTCAGCAATGATGTAGCATATGCTGGAAATGTAGGATTCTGCAGATTATGTAGTGAGACTACAGTTGCAGTAATCACTAATGAAATTTAAAAAGAAGTTGTGAGTATATTGCATAAGAAATAACTATTAATTAGTCTACCTGTAATGCAGAAATACATGACCATCAACTTTTTGAATGTTTTCTCTTGATGATAGTAGCAGAACAATCCTCGTCTAAATCCTTCATACTCAAGTCCCTCTTTTAAAATTTTTGGATCATGAATATCAAATGTACTTGCCATTTTCTTGTCTTTGACATTTGCACCCACAGCATCTCGTCCTAATTAGTAATAATGATTTAACGCTAATTTATTTAGATTAAAAGTCTCACTTACCCCCTATAATATCACGCTCCAATTGAATCCATTGTGTGAGACAATCACAGAGTTTTTGTCTCTTTCTTGAATACAGCATTACACTTGGCAATGGGAATATTCCCATAATAAGCCAACAACTTTGTGAGAACCAACCAAGTTTGTCCACTATATACAAATTAAAATATATGTATGAGATTGGAGTTTTGAAAAAAAGAAGAAAAATACTCAAACTACTAACCTTTTCCCATCACTGATGAAATTGTGATCATTGAAAACTGGAAAAAGAAATAAAAGAGAAGAAGGCTTGAGACCAATGACGCCCATAATTTAGCTGCTCCAGATCGATGATGATCTATCAAAGTTCCTTCTTCTTGAATGTTGTAAGGGAGGATTCCAAGAAAGGTACAATAATTGAAGAATTTTGTATAAGATTTTGAATACGTTCTACCAGACATTTTATGTTATTCTTATTTTGTAATAAACACTCTTGGCCTTGTTGTTGTTGTAAAGATCAATTAAACTAATTATTAAACATTAAAGACAGAGTTTAGGGGTAAAGTGATACAAGTTAATAAAAAAAGAGAAAGTAGCAAGAGTACTTGTGAAGGAATTGAGTGTCCAAGAGCGAATGACGTAAATATGGTCAAAATATACCTAGAGATTCAAAGCTAAATTATGATTGGCTTAGACATTTGTTGGAGGTCATTTCCAGAAATTCGATGACAATAATATTATAGATAGAATATTGGAGAAAAAGAATAAAGTTGATGATGATTTTAAACAGCAATATATATATGTGGACATATGTAACATACACAGACATTATATTCTTCTAGAGCAAGGTGGAAAGAAAAGCCTTGACAAACAAAATGGAATTAAGTTGAAAATTTCACCATATACTATCATCATCTCTCTCTCTCTCTCTGATTTAAATTATGCAAAAGATGAAACCACACTAAAACCATGTACTTTCATGACATATACTGTCTATTATTTTATGGTGCTTTTACTCTGTCAAACTACTGATTTATTCAAAAACTTGACGTGGACTTTTTAACTAGCCGCACAGTCAAATGTTATAATATTTTGCAAATATTGGAAAACTTATAGATATATCCAAGAAAGAAAGAAGAATATATTGACAGTTTATAACTTTTTGTTTAGCAATAGAATATAGTATCAAGAAAACTATAGACAGTATAATCATTTTTATTACAGGTATTTGGAAAGTCAAAATGATTGTATATAAACCCCGACACACGAAAGTAGACAATTTTCATTTGAAGCTTCTTGCGACAATTAGAGGTTGTATAGTCTATCTAATTAGTGTATCTAATAAACAT
>VCNE01010271.1:0-15832 GCA_009869805.1 Oncopodura yosiiana
CGCGTAATTTTTGTTCTGTGAAGATGGGGCCGGATATTAAAGTTCAGACATATTTTCAGGAAACAATTTTACCGTAAATAAAATTACTGACATCATGCGTCTTCAATGACGGTCATTGGGCTTTTCAGCAGAAATAGTCTCCAGCCCACGCAACCAAGAAAGTCAAAGAGTGTTTAAAAAAAGAATTACGAGACTTCATCAGCTCTCAAGAATGGTCACCTACTATTTTAGATTTCAATTCATTCCATTACTTTGTATGATCAACACATAAAGCACTTAGTAATGCTTCATCACGAACTAATTATGGTTACTCAAATGATCAATCCTTAAATACTGAATTAAAATTCCATAAGAAAAAAGTGAATTTGCAGGTCTCACTCGGAGATTCAGATTTGAACCTTGTGTAAAAGCTAAAGAAGATATTTTCGAATTCTAAGTTATTTTCTTAAAACATAGATGCATTGTTCATGTACACAAAAAATTTGAATAAAATTTATCCACTAATTATGAAAATATACTAGTTTTACGTTTGTTGCAGTAATTATTACGCAGGGTGTATATAGTCTAGTAGGCCCACATATATAGAAATACAGAGCAGAGCACACAAGAAGTCTGGTTCAGTGTGTTTTCCTTTTCTTCTTTCTATTTCACCTGTCTTCTCTCTTTTTCTTCTACTGAAACATTACATATAAATTGCATCAAACAACTAAAGCAAAGTGGCTTTGTATTGTCATCTTCTATAAGCAAACGAAAAAAGCTTCAATCTCAGTCTATCTAAAAAAGTTGAAAAAGACATTTACTTTATTTCTTTTAGTATATTTTAACTTTATCAAAATCCTTGTGCTTATATTATAAAAAGGAAAAAAAACAATATTGCAATTGTTTTTATCTTGACTTACATATCTCACATCTCAATTTTTTTATATTCTATATATAGATTTTATTTTATAGCTCACTAAAAGTATTTTTACTTTTTGATACCTAAAATTATAAGGTCAAGTTGCTATATTATATTTAATCTAACATCCGTTTAAAATGCTATATATTGAGCCTTTGTGGTTCAACAGAGATATAAAAGTTTAATAATACATGTGCAAACTGTCTTAAATGTGATGCAGTGGAAAAACAAACTCCAAAGTAGTTATATATGAAAGAAAACTTATTTCATAAGTTAGACAGATACTTGTTTGCTCTCTGTATATGTACCGTCATAATATCCAAAGTAAAGTCACGCACACACGCAAAGAATAGTAACTAAAAGAGTACAACATGTAATATACCAAATAGCGACCAGATGTACATTAACTTAACATATTAGAAGAACACTCACTCTTTCTGTTCCAAAGACCTTGTCTAGTCTACCTACTTACTCACAATCGTCAGTTACAAAATACTGTAACCAAACCATACTTTTATTTCATGTGCTTCAGCTTCGAGACATAAAACTTTTTTCTCTCTGCAGTATTAATTTTCCTATCAAAAAATCCTAGCTTGACTCTGTATTTTGTTGCTTTAAGTCATTAACCCTTGAATTTATGACTAACTTTGCTATCAGTGTGTTTCAACAGAATTTCTTTTTAGCTTGCTTCCTCTTTTTTCTTAAAGTGCTTTTTTAACTTCAAGAGTAGAACAATTGTGTAGTGACAAATATTAAGCTATTTATTGAGAAATAAAAATTTATACTTTGAGTAAATATTTTGAGAGTTACATATATTATACTTATGCCAAGAAAAATACTCAAATTATGACCCACATATATAGTACAGTAAAATAAAATACAGCAACACGCTATAATAATATTACGCGTTTTGATCAAATGAACTACTTATGTGATAACATTTCAACCCAACTGGACAACAACAGTCCTCATAAGAGAAAAGAAAAATGTATATAATAAATAGAGAGAACAAATAATAACATTCAATTGTGTTTTTGTATTATATGGATGATGATGTTGATGAGTGGTGACGAGCTGACTGTAGTATACAATAATGTAATGTATACAGCACAGTATATACAATGTATAATATTATACCACCAAGAAGAAAAGAGGAAGTTAGTGTAGTCCATTGAATTGAAACTCGACACATCGAGAGCCAAGTTTCCTTCCTCTACTAACATTACTTTTGTCATGTCCTAAACCTTAGCTCCAGAAAAATAACCAAAGTCCATAGCAAATTCGGTTGTTTATTCTCTGCTCTTTCTTTATATTTCTGTTGCGATTCTTTCCTCCAATCCCATAAACTAAGAATCATTCTAGCATATATACATTAGATATTTTTGGCTATACATATAATGATCTTCATTGTGTGCATGAGTAACGCGAGCCACTAGCAAGTGAGAGCAAGAGCAACCATACAAAATGTCAAAAGAAGGGAAATTTATCAGATATAGAGTCCACATAGATATTCTATTCCATATAATATGTTGCATGTCAACTGTACATGTGAATTTTGCACCTATAAAAAAACAAACTATAGCTGCTACAGTGTAGCGGTGATGGAGAGAGAGACCAAGAGATTCATCCACGATATTATAATAACTGTAGAAAGCATAAAGTGAGATACATATAATACAATGGCAACTAAAAGGAATGGAAAAAGTTGTAAATGGAGCTTCTCATATAATATAGAGATATAATGTAGACTTTTCCTAATTTTAAAAAATACAAATAGTCAATTCAAAATATTCATCTCTTTAGAGCTCAAGCTAATCATTATCAAAGGCATGCTCATCGCCTGCACCATATTCTTATTCATGACCTTATTTTTTATTGTTGCAATACGGAAATTAATTTTATATTCTTACTATAAATTTCTCAAATTGGTTATTGAACTTCAATGCTCCAAATCAATAACTACTATTCTTGGAAGTATAACTAGGAAGTCAGTATATACAGAATTCAACGACCCATTTGACTCGGTCGGAACTGCAATATTTTTGAACTCACTGGTATATAAAGAAGTGACATTTGAAGGAGAAAAATTCATTCCAATTTATTTTGTCATTAGAACAACATGAAGTTATTTCTCTTTGTGTGTGGATTTTTCCTAATCTACTTTATTTTTGAAGCAGGTAAATTAATTGTTTATTAATTAATTTATCAAACATTAACCATATGTAATTTGTTTTTTACAAAGATTCTCAAGGCAGAGATTGTGGTGGTGTGACTATTCCATGTTTAGTAGGATGTGAAAATTATAACAAACAACATATTGGTATTACTCATTAAATTAATATTATTAATTCGGCAGATTAATTAATTGTGAATATGTTTTTTTGAATCTTTAGAAAATCTGAAAAAAGATTATTATACGGATATAAGTGCTTACATTTGCGTTCAGTATAGTGACGGACTCAAGTTCAACCTTCACTCCGACTGTGAAATGAAGTGCGAACAGAAATGCGAGGATCCTGGTAACTATTTACTCTCTTAAAACTTTTTATAACTTCTAAGTAATCTATAAAATCATTATTTGAATAGGTATGAAAAAGATCAAAGACGTCAACTGCCTGACCGCTGAAGAGCTTAAAGAAGACTTAAGAAAAGAAAAGATTTTTAGAAAAAAACAGGCAAGATATGAAGCAGGAGATGAGCATGCTATGGATAGCTGGGATGAGTGATGAAGATGTAACCAAGATTATGAATAATTGACTTTGTATCTTAGAAAATAAAAAGTTATCCATTGGCAATAAAAACATATTTACATATCATATACATAAAAAGTTGCTTACTCTTTTTACATTTTTTTCATGTATGATTGCTATACTGTTGTTAATATTGTTTATGCTTCACTCAATTGCATGACTTAGCTAAAAACATAAACAATTACATGAATTTTAAATAAAGGATTTATGAAATAAATAATGCGATGAATAACGTACTAGTAAACTACACTTTATGCTGAATGCAAATAATTATAAAAAGGCAAAGAAGATAGTGATTTTCATGCTTGATAGTTTATTCCAATTTGAAAATAGAAGTATAGAAGTTTCATTTAAGAATTTAAGTAAGGAAACATTAAAAGTAAGGGTGTTTATAGTGTCCATTGGTCGAGGTCCAGTTGTATCCATTTGATCAATTTGATGATGATTAAGGAAGTCTACAGTTAGATGTTACTGATTTTTTGCATATATAATGGTAGATTACGTCACATGCTGCATCAACAAGTCGACCTCCATGTAGCTTGGACGAAATGGCGCAATTGGCATCTTTATTTGGTGGAAAGACTGGCTTGTACCAAAAATTTTTGTTTACTTTGTTACCATCAGGAAGCCATAGCCATTTGCCTTCTTTAAATTGATCTGTTCCGGATGTCCAAACAGATTGCGGCCAACCTAAAAATATTACAAAAATAAACAGCTTTAGTCATTTAACTTCTTCAAATTTTCACACAGTGTAATAAATAAGTAGAATCATGCTACCTTTGGAGAATAGAAAGTTCATTGTCTCAATTTCTTTTTCATTGTCCAATTTGAGTAACAAAGCATTATGGAACTGACAAGATCGGTAAGAATTGATCCATGATCTCTAAAGGAGAACACAACAAAAAGCAGTTGGTCAATGTACATATGTAAACCATAAAACAGTAAAAAGTTTGACTAACCTTGTTTTCCATAAGATTGTACTCGATTCCATTGACTGTCTCCGTAAATATAGGTAGATCCCCCTTGACGTCATCATCGTCAAAATCTAAAGACAAAATCACGCAGGTTTTTTAAACAACCATATAAAATACATACAAAACTATTTTTACAATTTTATTATGATGATATAAAGCTATATCATATAAGGTACCTTCAATAGCCTTGGTGTCTTCAGCTACTTCTTTAGACAACTTTGATGAAGATGAGGCTGACACCAACAACACAGCAGCAATTATAAATGACACCACAACTAGAACAATTATCACTTCTCTTTTCTTGGCATTTAAATTGCCAAGTTCTTGTAGAAGTGGCATGGCTGTAGTAATCTTTAGCTTGAAAAAAGACACTGACACAAAGTAAAATTTTTTGGTGAAAATTGGTAGAGTGGATTGTTCTTCTGTTGTCTTTGGAATGGGAATCAGTTATAACTGGAGTTTGTTCCTCGCTTTTATACGAAATCCATTTCACTCCTCCATATGTAACTAACAATAGTTAGTCATTAGTTATACTTGCAACAAAAATATTTCAACTTACCTCAGAGAAAAGAACAGATGACAAATCCATTAAATTTTTGACAAACCAATCATGGTTTTCCAGCTCTAAACTCTAACCTCATTTTTATTATATTACTCAAGTGTGTGACATTGTTTAAAAACGTTTGCATTGGTTGAAGAGAGCACATTGTTCGAAATGAAATTTTATGAGGTCTGGTCAAAATTTTACTTAATCTACGTGTTATATGTACTTTCAAAAAATGAGAAAGTTGTTGTTCAAAAGCATTGAGTCGCATTTGTAACGTATTTTATTTTACAGTAAATTATGCATTTTATTTCATATACAAATGAAATTGCTTAGTACCAGTAGAACAAGAATTATATTAGAAGAAGGACAAAACTGAACACATAGCATATTTTGTTTAATACTCTACTTTTCACTGAACCTTACGTATGTGACATAGGCTATATCCTAATTGTGGGTATTAGTTGTATGATAATTTTAATATAAGTGCACCTGGTAATAATAGTAAAAGAGTCATACTTTATTACATATTACAGAAAATGATAAAATGTAGAAAAGAGCCTTGTTAAATTTTCTAATACTACTCTTGTTGTGCTACTCAACTTCTAGTACATAAGTATTACAACCGCTTTTAAAAAAGTAGTCATAATCTTCAAATAATTTACCAATTAGATTATGAGACATAAACTCTGAATTTACATCTGTCTTCTTTGTTTATATACTTGTCCTTGTTGACTTAGAACTTGAACACTAATCAAACTTTTTCCTCTTTCCGACTAGTTTACAGAATTATACACTGTATCTTATGAATGACTCTTTCTTTATGTATAACGACAAGAAAACATGAAAATGATGCACAAATGAATAATAAATTAACTTTTTTGCAACTTTATAGTCAACACTCTTCCAGGGAACATATTATAAATGGTAGACTTAGAGTGTCCGATGTCTTGGACAGCGAAATAAACAAATATAGGGAGAGGAGGAGAAATGATTAGGCTTTTATACTACTATACATTTACTTAGCATTATGATGAGGCTATGAAAGTAGAGATAGCTAAGTAATTTCTAGTAAATAAATATTCAACACATGGTTGAAAGAATTGATGATGATTGTTAGAGTCGAGTATAATTTTAGTTTAGAATTCTAGTCTTTTTTTCTACTAGTCCACAAGAACTTCTTTTTACTTTTCATTTACAATTTGCATGAGTGGAAGGTATTCAAGCGGAACACCTCAAACATTTTGTCCTTCTGCGAAAGCATAAATTTATGTGTAGGTTCGTTAATGTCAGGTGGGCACAAAAACAGTGTAAAGAAAATAATATGACATCTATTCTCTTTAAAATGGTCTTGTACTCATGATGCTAAGGCGAAGAGCGTGTTTCCATTATGCTACTACTTTCCTACAAGATACACATATCCACTCTATGAAAAAAGTAATGTGTAAAAAATACGACCCGAATTAACTGCTTTTTTATATAATTCAGTTAACCACCTGTAGACTGACTCTCTTCTTTCTTAACTCAAGAAGAGGATTCATTATCTACTCTCCAGTCCTTGTGTAATACATATAATGTAATAATGAACTACTTTCAGCTCTTTCCTTATATATATGCTGCTTCCTACCTAAAGGCATGATCCTATAAAGTAATACGATTGCTATATTAAAAACATTACTCTCTAAGGCAATTGAGTTGATTTGCCTTTTGCTTACATATATATTTTGATTGTATTGAATATAAATATAAGTATATGTACTTTACGAGAAAGTGAGTTGAGTGCATCATGTAAATAAAAAGTCACAATAATAAACTTAAAAGAGATAATGATCTACATATGCATAAAGAAGCAATGTATCTATAATGTAGTAATATATGTAGCCTGTGTTTGACAAGTAGTTAGCTAATTACTTAAAGTGTCAAAGGCATAAGTAGCACACGTCTTCACTCCAAATTATATACAATACAACAAAACAATCATAGCACAAAATAAAATGAATGCAACAAGCAAATGAAAATGAGCAATAGACATAGCAAAAGTGAGTGGCTCTTTATGTCTGTGACTTGCAATTCAGCTTATATTCTCACAATGGAGCAGGAGTGAAACAAACAAGTCATAAATTACATAGAGAACAAATAAGGTAATGGTAGTTAAGTTTAACAAACATGCTAATGTCACCGCATGACATAGTAAATGCCATTCTTCTATTACGTCTGCATACCATATAGTTCTTTTATACACTACTGCAGTTATTATCTCTTCTTCTTCTTCACGAATGCACTTGACTCAAGAAGAGAACGATAATAATGTGTTATATTTTCTTCTTAGAATTCCATGTCTTGGCTCATGAAAAGGAATGTGACTGACTATATATATATATATACGAAGACTACTAATTTCATATTACTCCATTTATTTAGTATAAATGGTGCTATATCCTATATGTCAAGTTATTACAGTGAATTTATTTATATTCGAAAGAGAATCTGGATGTGAGAATGACATGATATTTTATATTGCAGTACACATAGTGTTGAAATTTACATAACTCGCTTCAGCTGTAGCATACCTTTTGATATTCAGTAAAGTACATAAATGCCAGCATTAAATAGATTCAAGTCGTCTTTTCATGGAGGTTTCTATTCATAAATGAAATCCAGTTTATGTACATTAAATATATAACTCTAGCTCTGTAAGTGTTATGACAATTGCTGCTAAACTACTCTGAATCTAATGCGTAAATATTGCGTAGAAGGTTTATAAGGGAAAAGAAACAGAGAGACATACTCAGGTTCAAGTTGGTTTAAATGACAGATTAATGAAGCAATTGAGATGTTGAGATGAGAATTGTAGTGTTGCGGTGTTGGTAAGAGTTCAATAAAGTAGTATGAAGCCAAACTGAAGTCTAGAAGTAAATTTGTATAATAGGCGTGTACTATAGTGTAAGGCAAAGCAATCCAACATGGTGAAAGCACAATGCACTCTACTAACCATATGTTCCATGGATTACGTAACAATTTTTAATACTAAGTTTCCTATATTGTTTTAGAATTAGTGGTTATTTGCATTTCTTCAATAACTTTATGTAATATTAAAGTATTAAAGAGCTAACAACAGTAAAAGCAAGCATATAAAGATTTACAATTATGCAGAACAACAATACAATTGTGACATAGAATAATTGCACAGTGCTAAATAGTTTTGATAAATTTGCTTCATTATTTGAATCAATGAGTTTCTTCTAATGAGTCGTTGTTCATTAAATTGTAACAAATGTAACATATAAACAATTTCTGAGAATAGACAAATGTTTCGACTTTTTGTGTACACTAATAAATACACAGTAGAAAAATTCTCTTCCAGAAATAGACACTTTATGGTTGCTTTGTACTCTCTAGCTCACTTTGCAGTTTATTTCTTATTGCGAAACATGACGCCAGCACGTCGGATAAATTTTATTCAGTATCAATCTAATTTCGACTCTTTTCTCTGTCTGTGTATCATGCTATCTTCTTTTCTTTAGGCTGAGTTACTTCGACTCTTTGACGTTTCACTCTTCTTATTCTCTTTTACTCTTCTTTTTTCCAAAGAGTGATGTTGACGTCTTTTTCACATTCTCACGCTATATCATTATATATATAATATAACTAAACTTGGCACTAAAACTCTACTATTCTATGATCCAATCGGCAATCGAATAATCATCTGCAGTGTGCCACTACTTTTAACACAGTAGCATTTATCAGATGTAAAAAAGTTACGAGTAGCTGAGAATTTCCTGTATAGACGATATAAAGATATCACTAAAAAGCTGTAACTGGTACATATGCATAGCTGTCATTTTGTCATGTCGTAAGGGAAAAAAATTCAAGTTGACATATTTAAGGAACCAACGGTAGCTAGCAGGCAAGAGAGAGCATAAGAATATTTGTTCCGATGTCCCAAAGTATTTTTCTTTTGAAAAAAGAGACATGTTTATATATAAAGTCTTTATAACTACCTACAGGACAGCAGATGTAGTTTTGTGCTCTATGTACACATACAACAAGCATCACTTTCTGTACAGTATATGTTGTCCTCGACCACTTTATCTTTTACAGCAAAAGGTTAGTAAGGTTATATTGCGTTTGGGTAAAAGGTGCTACATAACATCATTTTATGAACCAAACCATCCTACACTCTTTTACACAAAGAATCTCTTTTCGTCTCTCTCTCTCTCTTTTGCCTTCGCTTTGCTTTGATCCCAGGGCACTATTTTCTATTGTGTGTGTACACTCTCCGGCAATTTAAGTTGCAGTAGTTCTACGCATGCAACCAGCAAATTAGACCTTATACAAATACAACAAACATTTCTTCAAAAGATTTTGACAAAAACACAATATCCTTTTAATGAGAATTGTTGATTCTCTTCTTCTTCTTCCTTTCAACTTTGCGTCAACTTTCCGAGCTCTGTAAATTAAACAACTTGAGCTACCAGTTTCAAAGACTTATTTAGTGTCAACTTATTATCGCCTTTCACCTTCAAGCGTAAAAGTTTAGAAATAAATGATAACAACTAGCTAAGGGTCGCTGGTCGGTACATAAGTATAAGTATAAAAGGGTGTATACTTACAGTAGTATAGACTAAAAGTTTAGTGTTTGTGAATAGAATATTAAAAAGTTACATAAATATCTAAGTCAGTAGTTAACGGCTTTGCGTTGTCCACAAGTCAATACAATTTATATACATTTATAAAATGCTTTTAAAAGTTCAGTACTCAACTCACACTATACAAGTATATATGTAATACTAAACGCGTTATAAATTTATTATATGAGATATATATGTACACCATAAAATATAATAATGTTACGCAATGCGAATTGTAGTGATCGTGGTCGTAGATTCAGCATTTATTGTGTAGAAAGGTTGAAAGATATGTATAGTATAGCATGCAATATTCACGTAGGCAGTTATAACTTATATATGAAAAGTTCAAAGGTTTTTTCTGTAAAGCTTTGGAGGTCATTAATTAGTAGTCAAGAAATATAGCGCACACGAATAGTGCTTTCCGAACATTTTGGTCGATAAAGTAGGGTCATATGCAACTTGAGTTACTTTTTAGAGTCTAGCTAAACTACTAATCCTTGCTAATATTCTTAGCTCTCTTACATTAATCCAATTGGACTGTAAGCTAAATTTAGCATCATTTACGTTCATAATGTATATTTAGAAACAAGGTTAGCTACCTTATAATACTATGATAAAAAAACTGCTAAAACACTTGTGGGATTTTCCAGCTGGAATGGAAATATCTCTCATGTTTATATAAGTGTACGTAGGTAGTAGATATAGTAGTTTAAGTCGCACTTTTCTCTCATTCTCTTTGCTAATTGACTCACGTCAATGGAAACAACAAGTGCTAAAGCCAACAATAAAAAAAGTCTTGTTTACCGGATAGCAAGATTAAAGGAAAAAGAAAGAAAGTTACAAAAGATTTTCACTTTTGTACTCTATTCTCGTTATGTAGTATGTTACTCTAGCAGTAAGTAGTTTCCTAAAGGCCAATTTTCAATTCACTTTGGTAGGCCCATATAATCAGATCGATTCAAATCCATTACCGTTTTCGTTAATCTTTGTATTGCACATATAGACAGTAGGAAAAGAGAAAAAACAGTTGGCCATACATAAAACAAGTGGTCGTAAGTTTCTTTTCAAGTTGTAATGTATATAAAGAGTAGTTTTTTCTGTAGAAGCAAGCAAGAATTTATGTAAGAGTAGAATAGAAGAATAAGTAGTGAATCTTTGGTAGTTTGTCTTTTTTTACTACGTAAAGAGCACACACCTACTCTTTCTCGTTCTTATGCAGTATAATAATACTTTTTTCTTAGGCAGGCTACTCTGTCATAAAACATTTACGAGGGGAAATACGACGTTCTAAAAATACGAAAGATATATATATGAGGACAATTTTGTTGATAGGACAAGATGATACTTAAGGAGTCTTTTCTTCTCATTTCATTTAAAGCTTAGAGATGGATTGTTAGAATAAGACAAAATATTTCTGTCCATGGGACATTACGAGGCAAATTGACAATTCCTAAAAGATGTAAAGGATGCCAAAATTGTATTTCGTAGTTGGTTCAGTTTAGGTAGATTTGCAAAGTTTCTAATTGAAGCTCCGTAAATTAGAAATGTTGCAGTTTCAAAATTGAATAGTTACTCAAGAGTAACATTTTTGATAGATTCTTCCGACGATTGATAACTAGAGCTTGCAGGATAGTCAAAATCTAGTTTGTAGATATTGTGACATTACATTTTGTAAATATGAGTGGAAACTCGAAAATTTATTCATTGGTTTTATATATTAATTGTGAATGCAAACTTTTATTTACCAATAATGCTTCTACTTGAAACAATTAATTAACTGTGAACAACAATTACTAGTTATGATGTACGTAATTATCAATCGACAAAACTGCAAGTCTAACAAGAACTATAACTATAGTGGATACAAATTACAAATCTTTTATAAGAAAGTCACAAAAATAAGTAATACGTGCTATCGCAATGTTCTCTTTCTGTATACCTCTCTATAAACCTTGGTAATATTACTTTCATTGCGTTAGATTATATTAGGATTACGATAAGTACAAGAACCGACTTGAGACACTGTACAAAAGTCATGGCTTTTTGTCTTGGATCATTGCTGAAGTCACACAACTAACCTCCTAAGAAGAAGAAAACCTGAGTTGGTCATCAAAAGCCAAGCCAAACCACTGGACTTTTATAAGAGAGTATCAAAGTAGAAGAGAGGCGATAAAGACCAAGTTCCATAAAGGTCACATAAATCCTCGTCCAAATTCGATGGAAGATGCTCTCATATGAAAAGACGAAAAAGTAAGAAGCAACTCAAAAGAGATTTTCCCCTCTTGTGCCTTTTTCAGTATTTTTCTCCTTTTGCTCTTTTTTCTTCTCTTCAACTTGTACTTCAGGACTTTATATACATGATATGAGATGCCTTCTCTCTATACACTTGCATCTTGCTCTTTCTACTGCAGTTTTCGTCTTCTTCCTGTATTACATAGAACAACATTACTAATGTTCACTTATGGTGCATGCCATGTGTAAAAGGAACAAACCATTTTTCTTCTCTCTTGTGGTTCATTCTTCAGCTCGGTTTCTTCTTCTATATAGTTGCTTGAAACATCTCTCTTGTTCGTCTTAAGCTTCCTATTAGTTGGCTTGGCATGGTACATGGCGTAAAGAAACTTGATACGAAAGAGAGTAGTGGGAAGAAGTCTCTAATGCACACGAAGTAAAATTATGCGTCTCCAAAAAGTGTGCGTAACAATCTGTATAGTCTGTTGATCTAAAGTGTAAAAATTCGAGTGATGAAAAACAACATTGTAAAAGATATTGATAGTTCAGATAGATTTTTGATATTAGCTGCAAATTCGTATTATATAGATGTTGATATTTCTTTATACGGCCTTCCCTTCTGTTATATGTTAAGATAATATCATATCACAAAGTTAGAAGACTTACAAAAAAGCGATTTTTTCTTCATCTGAAAATATTATACTCTCTACACTTATGGCTCGTTTAAGCTTTTGTGGATTGGATAGAGTAGAAAGAAAAGAAGAAGACTTTTTGTGTGAGTGGAAGGATAAGAGCCAAAGAGAGAGAGAGAGAGAGATTTGTCTTTATTCTCATCTATAGAAGATTATCTTCTTCCATCCTTTACCATTTTATTCTCCACTTCACATTACACTCTAATATGCTCTATCTCTTTCTTCTATATCTCTACAATAGGTATATACTTTATTGAACTATGTAAGTGTAATGTAGCTTTAGCTTTTATATTATGTGAGACAATCTACTATGTATTTAAATGCAAACATGTGTATGGAAGGATGTAACCTTTATTGAAATGGAAACGTGATACCTACAAATTTTCTAAACTATACACTTTCTACATTATGCAAGCCATATGCATATAAAATTCATTTGCTTACTATTCCATATTTTAATAATAATAATAATAATACTTTGATTTATTCACGTTTTTTCAGCCATAAATACATTTATAACCAGTTCCCTAATGAAGGGCTATTACCCAGTTACATATCATACTTTTGTTTTACAAATATTCATTGGTTTCTTAAAAGAAATGATCTATTAGTTAGTTTTTTTTTGTTTACGCGAGAAATAAGAAATTGTGATACAATATAATAAAATAAAAATCGACATAAATATATTTATAAATTAAATGGTGCATTACATTTACCAGCTAGTAAATTGTCGGTTTGCGTTTTTAGTAATTTTTTCTTAACTATATTCTTAAAATTTGGCAACGAAGAGCAACTTTGTATATCTAGAGGAAGTGAATTCCAAATTTCTGTAGCACGAAATTGGAAACTTCTCTCTCCTACTTTTCGGCTCACATTTACATTGTATAGCATTTTTTCGTTTCGTGTATTACATGTTATATTATTTCTTATCTTAAACATATTATCTAAACTTTCAATTTTGTTATTTTTAATTATTGTATATATATGGCATAGTGTACGGTACTGACATAATTCATTAGGCAGAAGCCATTGTAGCTCTTCACAAATTTCTCGAGAAATTCTGTCATATTTACATTTGTTAAAAATTAGTCTAGCCAATGTTCGCACCACTGTTACAACCTTATTTATATTTTTCTTACTAGTAGCTCCATACACACATATCATATATGTTATAACGGACATTACAATAGCATTACCAAATAAAGTTAGTTGATCTCTGCTAAAATATTGTCTAAACTTATATAATTGCCTGATTCTAAAGTAACAAGTCGTACATATATTATTGATATGTACGCTCCAAGACATTTTTCTATCTAATACAATTCCTAGACATTTTAGTGTGTCTTTAGGTTCTACCCGTACATTATTAATTTTTACAAGTATATTATCGTATATTTCATTATATATTACGTCGCTCGATAACAATAAAACCTGAGTTTTAGTGGCATTTAATTTTAGCTCATTGTTGTTAGCCCATTCGACTACAGATTTCATATCATCATTAATATTACAATTCATAACATTATAATCGTTTCGTTTACCAATAAATAACAAATTAGAATCATCAGCAAAAATGTAAGGCGTAGAACATGTAATACAATTAGGAAAATCGTTAATATATAATCCAAACATGTCTGGCCCTAATACGTCACCCTGTGGCCAGCCAATTAAGGAGTCAGTTAACTCTGAACATTTATCACCGACATTAACATATTGATTATGATTTACCAAATAATTACGCAACCAATGTTCTGATATTTTATAACTATTTAATTTGACAAGTAATTTTTCTCGTGGCACAGAAGGAAATGCATTGCTAAAATCTAGTGATATAAGTACACAATAATAACCCTTATCAAGATTAATTTGTATAGTATTAGTTAAGGCAATTATAAAATGTTCGGTTGAATAACCTGGCCTAAAGCCATATTGGTGTTGGGACAATATTTTGTGTTCTATTAAATATTTACATAGTTTTAGGTGGTAAATTTTTGTCATAATATTAGCAATAGTAGGCCCTACACATATCGGTCTAAAATCTTTGTTATCTTTAGGATCTTTACATTTGGGTATAGGTATTATTTTAGATATTTTTAGTTGTTTGGGTACTAATCCAGAATTAAATGAAAAATTACAAAAATCAATAATCACGTCTTGTACAATGGGCATAGGTAGAATTAAATTCAACATTTTACGACTAATACCATTAATATCTGGACAAGCAGAGTTCTTATTTTTTGTAGCCTTCCAGGCCATATATAAATCTCTGTTGTCTATTCTTTTTACAAAAAACATTTCATCACTATCTTCTGATACAGTATTATCGTTAATTAATGTGTCACAAGGCACATTGTCAAAAAATGCTACGTTTCTATAATAGGTATTTAGTTCATTAGCGTGAGCATTGGATTTTACATAGCTAGTGTTAACATTATTTGACCCAGTAACTTGTTGGAATGCTTGCCAAGTACCATTATCTTTAATTAACTGTGTTACTGTATTTTTTGTATCAACTACTATCGATTTTCTTATGTTTTTTGATATATACTTAATTAAACATAAATACATGGCATCATTGGTTGTTTTAAATTTTGTATATAATTGTTTCTTATTATTAATAAGTTTCTTAGTTTCCTGACTAAAAGTAATATTTATCTTAGTGTTGTTGACATATTTTATAATTATTGGAGCTGTCTTATCATAAGATTTTTGTATAGTATTATTTAAACACTCATATAATATTTCGATATTAGGAGAATCGGAATTATAATTATCATAAAATCTTTCAATTTTTACATTAAAAGTATTATAAAATTCAAACCAATCAATTTTCTTAAAATTACGAAAACATATTTTCTTCTTTTCTTTTATAATACGTCCTATTTTGTGTACACACATTGTTAATAAGTGGTCACTTAAGTTAAAATCTAACACTGTAGCTTTTTCATAATCATCAGTTAAAATTACATCGAGCAGAGCTTCTTGTCTAGTTTTATCTTGTACAATTTGATGTAATTTATGTCTATCAATTAGTTTACAAAACCTTTTCTTTTCGCTGCTTTCAGACAACATATTCACGTTAATATCTCCGACTATATACAATTTTTTTTT
>VCNE01010272.1:0-26351 GCA_009869805.1 Oncopodura yosiiana
ACTATATTGTGGATTACCATATTTTTTCATCGCTATATTTTGTCCATATTTGACTATGAAATGTCTCGCAATATTATGTTTTAATATATTTTGTCTTACTATAATAGGTCTTGCAATATGTTGTACTTACTATCATAAGTCCTGCTATATTTTGTCACACTATATTTTGCACGCTATGTTATGTCATAGAATCATTATACAGTTCACTTGCATCTCTCTCTTCTCTATGAGTACACAATTTTATGCTTGGAGGTAAATAACAACATAAGAGTTGCACATCTCATATAATATAAAGTGCATGTCATGTCATAGTCTCAACTTGAACATTATTTACTCTATATAATCTGAAAACCAAACTACATACATATACATATGCACAACACATTCTCTTTTTTTACTTTTATATAATCCCTAGCGTATTTAATCCATTTAGAGTTTAATCAATTTCACTCAAGTTTTTAATGCATTTTGCAACTCAATTCATCTTGCATATGTCAACTTGCATTGGATTATTATTTACTATAAATGTATTGCATGACAGAAAAAAAAAGTAGAAGAAACATCTAGAAAAAAAACTCTTTAGCAAAGAGAAAGCTGGCTCTCTTACAATAATATATATACCGGTGTGTAGGAAGAAGTACATAAAGTACACAACACTATAACTACATTGGACACAATAATACCATAAACTCATAAACAATTTCTCTTGAAAAGTTCACTAAGTAAAAGAAACTTTAAAAGTTATGGTAGGTAAGTGTTGTTTTCATGTTTTCATCTACTTCTCTCTCTCTCTCTCATTCTCCTATCATCATCATTCACATATAGTAAAAGAAAACGCTCAATCTTGTTATAAAAGTATCAAGTTTCTTTCTTGTTACATATAATTTTCAGTTATATCTATCTATCTACATATATATATATATATACTACTTGAGATTAGAGAGAGAGAGGCAGAGAGAGAACTTCACCACTCTCTTTTTCCTTTAATACAATGAAGCATTATTACTCAAAGTTTTGTAGCAAGTATTTTTGCTGTCAACATTTCTTGATTTATTAGGTAACTATAATATCTATGGAGCAAGCATAGAATTAAGCTTGGCCACATAACTAATACTTTAGAGATGAAGGTGATGGAGAAAACTGAAGAGTCTAACTAATGATATATTAAGTAATATTTGCAGACAAGGAGAAAACAACTTGAATATTCTAAATTACTACAGTATAGTACGATTATAAGCAGTACAAATAGCAACAAATATTAGTTTTTTTTTTGGTTGGCTCATGTCTTATGGAGAAAAGTCACAGAGATAACATATATATAACTCTGACAATTGTTAAAAAGTATAAGATTTTGAAAAAGTTACAGAAGCCAAGTGTGAGACAATCACACATTAGCACAGGATACCTTTATACAAAATTAAATTTATAAGTAATGAATTCTTGTATATATTTTCTAGTTGTTTATAATCGTATCATACTGAATAATATTAACATGTTTTTATACCTGCTCATATGCAAAGAAGCATTCATCATACACTGAAGAGTAGATAAGAGACTTGCACTCAATATCATAATTACAGTCACATTCTCCATAAACTGAGTTGTCTGGTAAAGAATAGAAAATCCTATATTCAAAAAATGACAATTTAAACATTAACTACATACATTATACAGAAATTAAATTAAGAAAGCTTAAGTAATACATACATGTTTTTTCCACATGGTCCTCGTTGTCCAGTTTGGTAGCATTGTTTGGTTTTATTGTCATATCTTGTAGCCCAAACTTGATATTTGCTTCTAGTCTCCATTTCAGGACAAAGTTGCTTTCTATAGTACAAAGTTTATACAATAACACATACATTATGAGTAAAGTTTTTAGTTAAAGTATTTAGCCAAGCTACACTCATCTTATATATGCAAATGGTTAATTCATGTAGAGTGCAAAATAATTGTTGTACTACACACAGCTTAATCCACTAGGGAAAATTAGGCTTTTAGCTTTGCTGTTGCACAAATATTGTTACACAATATTGTGTGCACCACCAGTTGACAAATACAAAATACAACCAACTGCACTCAAATGATTTGCCATTATGGTGTAAAATAACATCTCTTATATGTAAATAACCGTATGCTGACTAAAACTTTAGTGTACTCCAGTAGTACTTGAAGTGTCTCTCTATCTATCTTATTGCACCAAGTTAACTGAATATGTTTGTAATATGTAAATTGATGTGGTACTTTACTCTTACACACACTTGGGATCAAACATATTTGAAGAGTATCATTTAAATACTAAAATCTCTCTATGTTCTCTTTCCAACTGAATAAACTCAAATAAAATAATCTTTAAAATCACTGCTTACTTTACACGCATCCCTTCAGTCGATTGAGCACTCAAGATTCCAGCAGAGTAAACATAGTGAACGGTAACAATGAGGAACACAACACAAGTAAACCAATGATAGTGAGTGTAGAGTGCCATATTTAACCTCTTAGTTTAATGGAACACTCAATACTTTAAACCAAAGTGCCGTTTTATATAAAAAATGGCAAATGAATGACCCAGACTTAATATTATAATAAGAGGAGAGTTGGCAACTTTCAGTATTATGTACTTCCTCTTCAAGTACTAGCGTGACACTCTATCACATATAGTCAAGTGGAAATTTCCTCACTCATATTGTTGCAAAGTTTCTTTTACTAAAGAGAAAATCATCAAGCGAAACGACACAAGACTTTATATCTATATATCTAGTGCACTGTGTTTAGTACTCGTTGTTGTTGTCGTCGTCGTCTTCTTCTTGATTCTATTGGGGGAGAGTGAAGTGTGACAAGCAAGAAAAGAACTAAGAAGACAAAAAAGTTTCTTATGTATCTATCGTATGGGGTCAGTGGGATTTGGCATTCAAGTCTCATATATTGTAAATATATAAACTAAAACGATAATAACAAGTAAAAGAAAAGAGCCATCAACTTCTTCATATATATATCTCTCTATCTATATATTTCCTTGTCAGACTCGCCCTATACTACAAGCTCGACCTCGTCTTTTGTATCATCATCATGATTCAATTTACTATTGATGCTTCTCTTGTATGTAATATAACTTTGATCTTGTTGTTCTTGTTGTCGCTCACTTTATAAGCTACTACATATAAGAGAGTTAGTAGGTAGAGTATAACTGGCTAAATGGACGATGAGCTACGAGATGAAATACATGTTGGCTTCTTTTGTATGTGTCAATTAGCAGTTAGCTTTGTGCAAGTTCAGGTTCAACTTTCACTTTTTTGGTTCAACAGACAGATCCTGTTTGCTCTCTTGACTTTGCTTCTACTCTTCTATTGTGTATCGCCTTCCTAAGTAATCAAATAATGTTTATGTGCCATGCCATGTCACACTGTATGTGTACAAGATGAGATGCTGTTGTTTGTTGTATCATATAACATTTCTTTCTAGAAGAAGAAATTCTTTTCTACATACTGATCTGGTTCTCTTATACACTGAGATATCTGATCAAATAAAATGGTATTTAGCCAAGTTGACAAGTTTTCTCAACTTGCTACGCATACATAACTACTATATACACTGACATTATAGACATATAGAGTATATAATGTACTCTAGTCAGTGAGTCAAAATACTAACTGTACTTTTTGCATTTCAAGTTCTTCTAAACATCATCTATCTAACTTTTTTTCGTCTAAAGGTTAATGTCTATGTAGAATTCTTATAGTGACTTTGGTATGTATAGTTGATGACAATGTAGTAAATAGAGATCGTATGGTGTTCTTTTCTTTTTGAGCGTTCCGGTTTCGTCCTTGTTGTTGTAATATAATGACTAGTTAGTATAGCTTACATTTGGTTTCATGGTTTGTTTAGAATTCTCGAAAATTGTATAACAAATTTTAACTAGGCAAACATAAGAGTAGTTAAAAGTAGGATAGAAAAACCAACAAAAGGTTTACATGTATATGTTGTGGAGAATATGGTTAGTTACTGGAACTTTATAGAAACTATATACATATACATATATATTGTGGTGTTGAGATTATAAGTTAAAGTTATTTCTTCAAAATGGTTAAATGTCCAATTACCAGCACCTTCCTTTTGTTATTTTCCTCCTCATGTGTTAGTTACTGCGTAGAAAGATAGTTTGTCTGTAGTACTAATTAATGAATCCTATTTTGATTTCAGTGAAAATCTAGTCTCTTTATAGTCGGCTAGAGTTTCACTTTATTTTGTGCCCGCTAAGCCGTGTATAATGAAATGGCAATGTTGTTATATGTAGTTATACAATTGTGAAATAGTAGTTAAAATAGTAGAGAGCTCTGTGGCTTGTATTATATATTCTATGACTACAATATAGTGTTTGGTTGGTAGAGAGAGAGAAAGAAAAGTAAAGTATAATTAATAGACTGACTTTAGTTACTAGAGAAGGTGTATACATATGTCTGCTTTTGAAACTCTTATAAAAGAATACAGTAGATAAAGTATAAGTTTGCATATAGAGTTAGGGAATGACAACTATTATTTTCCTTACGCAAGTTTTTGTTGTGTGCTGCTAATAGGAAGTCATATAGTTAGGATTAGAAATGCTCATTTATTTGTTAGCTCTTAAAGATATTGCCATGTATATTATAGAGAAATAGGCTCATACTTAAAGTCTTTGCTTTAAGAGAATATATTCTCCATAGAAAAGAAAATGTTTGTGCAAGATGCCAAATGTGTGTAAGTAAAAGTAAACGAGAAAGAGCAACTCAGCCAAAACCAAAAGTGAAGACAATGTTTTTACCAAGACTAGACTAAAAAACTAAACAACAACGGTTTTGTTCTTATGTTCTCTTATTGTAATAAGAGAGAGAGAGAGAGAAGATAGAAGAAACAAGTTGTAAACAAGAATATAGTGTGCAAAATGTAGATGACAGTAAAATGCATAGAGGATGATGTTGAGCAAATCATGTCGTCAGATTTTTAACAGCAACATGAAAAAGAGCAGTAAGAAAGATTTGAGTATGTTACATGAGGAGAAGAGTAATACACATATACGAGAAGAAGACTAATAGAGTAGTTATACAAAAAGTAGTAAACGAAAGCATCTGAGAGACAAAAAGTAATTGTCTTCATCCGAAAAACTTTCATTGTTCCTTTTAAAAATAGACGGTTGACTACAATATTATAAACTAACAACTCAAAGTGCATATATATATATATATATAGTACTTGACTTTTTATTTGTACCGGCCTCATTCACTTTCTTAAGCCTTCTTCTGTCTAAACAATACTGACTAAAATCCAATGACAAACTTTTGCAAAAACATGTATGCAATGTCATTCGTAGTTTCACATACCATTTACCATTGGCTTTTGCATAATATTTAGTATAAGGAGTTTTTTCTTTACATAATGTCGTAGCAAGTTTTCAAGTCATGCATCTTTGATAAGAGCAAGTGCAAACATGCAGCATACTAACTGTTGCAGAAAATTGGATGGAATGTTGATAGCTCTCTTGTAAAATCAAAGAGTAAAAGAGGCGAGAGCAATTTCAGAAATGTGTAAAATCTTTTTTTTGGTATCTTTTCCTACTAAATTTAATACACATAAAATCAATTATCTGGAACACTGCTAATGGTTTCACTCTTCAAAAATTTATTGCAGCATTTCCTTACATTTATTGCCAAAAATTAAAATACTTATTTGAATATCACGACAAAGACGAAGACGATATAGAATGGTATTTATGTAAGTGTGTGCGTAATTCCGAAATATAAGAATGTAAAAGATAAGAAGTATCAGAGAGAGAAATGAACTTACAAAAGGAATCAAGGATTGCATTTAACATCCAGAGATAGAATAATACTCAACAACAATAGATGTATATACGTATATATAACTGATACTATTTCCTGTTGTGTATTTCACAACAAAAGGACAATGAGAAAAGACATTTTCCATTGCAATATCCATTATTAGATAGAGAGGAGATATGCAAAATTTAAATTGCTGAAGTTTAGAATCGAAATTCATGTTTCTCATGGGATATCTTTGAAGATCGTTAGCTCTTCTCATATGAAAACAAGAGTTGCTTCTCTCGTCTTTTCTCTCTTTACCTTATATCCTATTCTTTATCTACCTACGACACACATTAGTAAACTATACACAGTACTAGTACATAGTGTGTGCGTTGTTGAAGTTTGTTGCTTTTCATCTCTTAGTTGGTCTGGTGAATATATATTGTTTTCCTGCTCACGGGAAAGAAGAGATGAGGATGAGAGTATTATTATTATTATCTACGCCACATGCATATGTGCATATATGTATACTATACACACACAACATATTACAATATGCTTTTTGCTTCATAGAAAAGAAAAGAAGACTACAACATCAACCATGCCAAGATATTTCACAATTTATATTACCAATGGGATGACAACATTTCCTTCTAAAAACAGAGAAGAAAAAACTCTTGAGCTTGACATAATGAAAACTGTGTAATGTTCTGGAGCACTTTGAGAAATATACAAAAAAACCAGCAGGCTGTGTTAGTACAAAAGAACATAAATATTCAGTGATTCACCTATACACGCATCTATAAAGGTTTTTGTCATCATCTCTCTACTTGTCTTGGGTAAAAGCCGGAGACGGTTTTAGGCCACAAATCCGAATCTCATTACAGTTAACAACTACTAACTAACTAACAAAAACTATATCTCTACATATATGTATTCCTTTACGCACATATTGCTTAATGTCTGTACACATCTCTGTAATATGCATAGATGCGTATTATTTTGTCTGTCTGTGTGTGGCTCGTTATAAAAACTATTTTCCATTTTCTCCATACTTTCAACTTTTTCCAATGGTTATATCGCTCTGAATTTCAACCACATATGTACAATGTGAGCAAAGCTTTTTCACGTACTTGTATAGAGAGAGAGTCATTTTCATTCTTGTGAAAAGAGCAAAAGCAAAGCTTATAAATAAACTCCTTCATTATCTCCACACTCAAGAGTTTTGTATGGTTTCACTTCATTATATTTATATGTATATGCTTTAGTTGTGTGGTCGCAATTTTGCATATATACTATAATAATACTACGTTTTGGACCTCTCTCTCTCTATATATATATATATAAAGTGTGTATGTATTTAGCTCAGTTTTATTGTCAACTTTGCATCATTACTATTGTGCTAGATAAAAGTATTATACTAGAGAATATAGTTTGTTAGTAAATGCATATATGGCGGTAGCTTGTTGCCTACTTTGTCTATCAGTTGAATCGTAAAATCAATTTTATTAGCTAATGGCTCCGTTGAGGATTTGGAATATGATGGTGATATCTTCCTCCTACATCTATATAGTGTTGTTGTAACATAGCTCGTTTGTAGGTGTTGTGTGATGAGCTTTTGTTGTGCCTTTGCCTCTTCATCAGTTTATATTTATATGGTAGTTTGCTTCAACTCGATGTTTACCATTACCTTTTAAGAGGCTTTTGTATTTAAACTAGTCCACTGTATAATATTCATTCACTACTCCTTTTGCATTGGCCATAAACATTAAATTTAAATTTACAACCGAGCTATGGTCTACTAACTCTACTAACTAGAAATATATGTAGCGAGAAAGAGCGACGAAAGAGCTGCTAGCACAAATAACTTTTCTTTGATTTGCCATGTAAATTAACGCAAAGTAGATGACAAAACGAAAAGAAGAAACTATAAAGTAGGAAAAAAGTGAGTGGAAGAAGACTAAGAATAAGGAGAAAACTTGGGTCTCAACTTTGTTGTTGTTTTCAAATAATAAAAGTTTTTGGTAATAGATTGTATCTTTGCAATTGCTCTTGATATACAACAACACAACTACTCTACGTTTAAACGTAACTATATAAGAGAAAATTGCAGTATATAGAAACGAAGCAATTCAACAGGGAGTAATTTCACAAAGCCAATTCCGCAACAAACTCTCTTACTTGCTTCCTACTAATATTAAAAAGGAAAAAGTTGTGTATATGTATTTGTAGAAAACTCTTACGCACAACATATCAACAACTTTTAGAACTTAAATTGCTATCTTTTCCACAACTACATAAACTCATCCTCTTTCAAAAAATATTTCACGTTGTACATTTCAATCAAAAAAGTAAATTCTACAATTTCAATTCTCTCTACTATATATATAACTAAAATACGTTATATTATGTACATAAAAACAATTGAGCTCAACTGTTGTGTAACTCTAGACTGATGATATTGCTTGTTCTCAACAAATTACAAAAACACGCAGTCATCACTGTAAAGTATAATAGCCACTATTATTTTCTATTCTAACAACTCAGCTATATATAGTCAGAATATCAAAAGTATTATTTTTCTGTCTAGTTCATACAATGTGCGTACACCATGAGGAAAAGTTGTAACAGTAAAACATTATGTAGTAAAAATAAGTGTAGGCCGCTGCCACAATGAAAAATAGTTGGTAATGAGACTTACATGAACTCTTTTCTGGAAAATGCCAAAACTGCGTGACATTATTTTGCAATGGGATTAGATGGGCGACTAGCATTCTAACATTTCGAATGAGTGAACGTGCAAGAATTTTTAACATAGTGTTTTGTAGCCATTGAAATTGCGACACAGGGTCTTTTCTCTCTACTATATTATTTGACGGACACTCTTCTCTCTCTCAGCACTGATGATTTACTATCTTTGGGTCATATATATAGTAAGGAGAAAAGAGGAAAGAGAAAGAAAAACCAAGTGAGAGTAAAAATGGTAATGGAATTGAATAAAGGTCCAGTTTTTTTAAGAAGAATGAACATGGTTGAAGAAAATTGTAGAGGTGGAATACATTCTTCTTTCTATCATCATTCTGGTTACATCATATGGCTAGTTATAAGTGTGTCGTGTACGTCGTAACTCTTTGCAAGAGATTCTCATCATGTTGACTAGAAAACGGGAGGACAGGACATATAAATGCCTAAAAAGAGGACCAGAGGCACAGAGTAAAACTAAAACTGGAGAAAAAGAAGGAAAGATATAGAGAAAAAAGAGTTTCCAGTTCATAAAACTTTCAGCCATGCACAAAATGTCGATTGTCTCTCTTTCCGTTGCTCTGTGTGTTGAGTACTGAATTTCCTTACTCTCTCTCTCTACTCGATATATTTCGATAGAAGACCTTTCCCATTTTTTCTTCTCCCTTGGAGAGAGAGAGAGAAACAATAAGGCAAACTCAACTGAGGCAACAATATTACTTTAATATATCGAGAGAGAGAGAGAGATATTAAAAATTATGATAAAAGAGAGCAGGAGCCGAGCCGTCATCATCGTTCAGCTTGAGTAGAGTCACTATAAACTTGTAAAGCTACTAAAGTTAATGAGATGGTTGGACGCCGTTGGAAAAGGAAGTCAATAGGAAGGAAAGTTAAAGGATTAACTTTGAGTGTGGTGGAGCAACAGAAGTTTTTTTTTGAAAAATACTCAAAAATTACTATGGTCATTGAATCTCTCAAGAGTCTCAGAACTTTTTCACCAGTAAAGTGGAGATTGAATTTTCACCAGATATAGGAGAACAGGTGTCGACATTGACATAGATACAGGTAGTATATTGATAGCATGTCGAAAGAGCTTATAAAATATTTGTTGGAAAACAATAAAGTTTTATAAAACGATTATATCAAAAAAAATGTGTACGTAGCTCTTTTTCATTTCTGCCAATCTCATGTTTGTAAGAGGCTTAAAACATTAAAACTCAAATTGGAATTGTGATGATTTGGAATATAAATCTAAAATGCACATGCTGGTGGTACACTTCGACATACATATGGAAGCACTGTGATTTTATTAAACTAGTAGCTAGAGCTCTTTTACAGTAGAATTTCGTTCTAGTAGCTTAGAGGAATAAGTTGAATGTGTTCTACCTTAGGTTTTCCTATTACCATTTTCACTCTGTGGTTGACAAGTAGTATTGGAGAAGGGGTGAAAACTTTTGTTAATCTCTTTTACTAACAATGGCCATAGGCAAGCTCAATTGGCAGTATACAAAGTAAAGTTGAAACGGTTTTGCTTAGCTCTATACATAGTTTTTGGTTACTGGAGAAAGAGAGAGAGAAGAGAATTCTCTTTGGTATGCTCATCTCCAAATGTTTTCCCCTAACACACACGACGCTTTTCTCGTATCTCCCATGGGATGTTGACAACAGTAAGGCAAAAAGTGTCGAAGCAAAGCAATGAGCCAACCAAAAAGAGAATCTTTTTGGTTAACTATATACAACTGTCAATTCTTCACTTATATAATTTCCTATTCATTCAAATCATTTCCTTGTTTCATTCATTTTTCGTTCCGCTTTTTTGGATAAAATTATTATCAGTCACCGTCTGTCAATTGTAATTCTAACAACTGGGAGAGTAGAGAAGTCCTGAGGTTGTATAATAAAATTTTGTATGATTATTCGCCTCTTTTCTTTGTAGTAGAGAGATCTATGATGTTCACTTGAATGAGTGCGAGTAATAGTAAAATCATGAAATGAAGTTGCGTTTTTATGAGGAAAAAATTGCTTATTCATTCCAAGCACACAAGCATAAAAGACACCACTCTAGAGAAAAATAAAAGAAGAGAAGAATGTAAGGGGAAATATTCTCACTGGTTTTGTTGACTTCATTGCTATTCAATGATTGAATAGATTTTTCTCTAAAACTGGTAGAGCACCAGTGAGTGTTGATTCGATTATGATGCAGTGTAAAATATTAACTTTTATAGTGTACACTCTTTTGTGTTTGTTTATGACAGAGATTTTAACACAAAATCCTTTTTATTGTGAAACCTCACACACCGCACACAATGTGGGGTTGAATTTTAAGAGAGAAACATTAAATGAACAATTGTTCGGTTTAAAATTCTCTCTACTACCCTTCATCCTTTCACACTTTAAAATGTTTGATTGTGACAATTGTTTAGGTGTAAGTAGTTCCTCTATGGTTCTATTTATAAACCAATTTTTCTATAAGCTTTGCATATTAGTATTAGCATATATAAATCCTTTACAAACACTAATACTAATTGCTCTAAAGTATAACTATAAATTTTTTTAAATGTACACATCTACGCACATCTGTTTCAAAATCTCCATTTATTTTGCAGGTAAATCATACAGAATGACATTGGAATGATTCAAAATGCTCTTCTTTTTTACTGCAACGAAAAGTTGTAATGTTACTTGTTACGATCTCGCAGCAGCACGCACTTTAGAAGAAGGAAATAAAGGTCTGGTTGACAAATGTCTTGTCACATTTGTCGCTTGCTAGTGGCTACCCTTCAGATATATAAATTCACAACTGAAAATTGAATTCAGAGTCTCTCTCTCTCATCTTTCTACTACTATCTATAAAGGAAATATATATATGTATAGTTTTCATATGTGACGAATTTTCAATGTAACATCTTTCCTATCTACCTAACATCACCACATGCTATTTTTTCCTCTCTTTTTATTACAACTTTCTTCCTTTCAAATTCAAACATCCATTGAACATATTTTCGTATTGAGCACCTTTTTTCAAAATTGTACAAAGGCTCATGTATTTTTATTTCATATCTTTAATATTAAAGGTTCGTTTCCAAAATCCTTTTCTGCATTTTGGACAATGTTCATTCTCTCTCACCCTTCTCAATTTATGTTGATATTGTAAATTCCATCTTGTCACAAGAAGAGTAATAATAATGCATTTCTCTTTTACTTGCATGCAACTACTGAACAGGAAGGAAGTTTCATTTAATTTTGCTGGTCAATCATTTTGATGAAATGAGAAGAAGAGAGGAGGGGAAGAATAGAAATGGAATAATACACTGAAGAAAAAAATTGAGTATGACAAACTACAGTTATAGAGAGAGAGAGAGAGAGTAGATGAAGTAAACTTATAAGAGGGGGTAAAAGTGTTATAATATATCAGAACGGAATTGAGACAAGTTTTATTATGAGGTTTTCAAATAAAGTCACTGACTCGTTTTGGTTACCTTAAGGCAAAAGAAATTCGGGAAAGGATATAGCTTAGAAATAATAGTAGAAGTGACTCTAGGATTTTTATCTGTCGTAGTTTATTGAACGTGAAAACTTTACGAAATTTTAGATTTAACTAGCAACTTTTTTTTTCTAACTCTAACTTTTGACAACGATGGTGATATTGCTAGTTTGGTAGTTTAGTAGAATAGAATCTAAGAGTTATACTCTAAAAACGTGTGTTGGATACGATCCTAGAAATAGAGAGAGAGAAAATCGCAGAATGGAAAATACCTTACTCTAGTTTTCACAACCTCTGCCTTCAAGCTTTTTATTGTAGAGACGAACACAATAGGGAGTTGAAGGACCTTTGATTCCAAAAACTACGTGAAAGCTTAGAAGTTACCTTTTATCCGGAAAGTAGATGGGTAAGTGATGCTAAACTGTTCAATAGAGAGTCGATTACAAATGAGAAACCACCCACGTATTTTTTTCTGTACTTCTCAAGATAATTTACTGCTCGTGTATTTCAACATATATAAATCTCTACTTTGCTCAATCGAAATTGTATTTCAAATGAACTCTCTCTCTCTTAGTCTGATTCTTTTTGTATAGAAATAGTAGATCCTAAGTAAAAGTATGATAAAATCTCTCTCTTATAACTATCTGATTGATCTGTAAAGCCAAACTATCTGTTACGACTCATTTCTCATTGGAGTCAGTTGAAATTTGGCAGTTGGCAGTCTTTTTATCGACTTTTACAAAAAGAGCCGACATTGGTGAAAAATTTTTTTGTGAAGCTAATTTGGCTGGCAAACTTTTGAAGCCCGGTAGCAAACAGAGAAAACGTGAATAAAAGTAAAGCCAGAAAAGGGCATATACATATATATGTAGTGTACGTGAAATCTACTTTGGTAAAAAGTCCTTCAACTTTACACACAGGGAGTTTTAGTATAATATGAACATGTTGTTTGTCTCTTCTATGGATCAACTCAAATAGAGAGAGAGTAGCTTGTGAGAGTAATATATAGATCTGATCTTATTTATTTACCCTCCTCAGTGAAAAATAGCCTCATCAGCCAACTTGGAGAATATAGAGCATTTATATATGCACAAGTAAAATATATATATAGAATAAGAGGACTGTCACGCTACTAATAGTGAGAAGCACACAACATAACAGCAAAGGCTTAGCTTAGTCAACTATAGTAAAGAGCTTCTCGTCGTTTATTTGGCCTGATTTGGTTAGAGTAGTAGTAGCTCTGGATATACTGATATATATTTGTTAGAGAAGAACTGCTAATGAATTTGGGAGACACACACAGAGAGCGAGACTCATTTAGTCAGTTCTACATACATATAAGTATACATACACTGTAGTACTCTGTCACTTGTGTACTTTCCAGCCAATTGTACACATAGAACTATTTTAGCATTGTCAGAATATTTATTAGGTAAAGTACTTTTTTTTACTGCCACGCCCAAATAAATAAACGAAATGAAAAGTTCAATGCTCATATTAGCACTTTATAATTTTGCCATTTTTGCTATAGTATTACAAGTATAATGTAGTAATAAAATTTAGTTTTTATATTATTAAAATACTTTAGACAGCTTTAAGTAACAAGTGAGGGATTAGCATGTGAGATGTAAATAAATAGAGCCATAGAACGTATTGTAGATTTGATTAATTCCCCTTAGCCAGCTAAAGCCTTTTTGTCATGTCTGTCTATTTGCGTAATGTTGACTCATCATTCATCATATTCTCTACTCTATTTTATGTTCAGCTTTTAACATATATATGTACGATGACATGTGCCTGTGACACATATATTTAAACATTGAGCAAAACAACAGGATTACTTTTAGTCATTGTGGTAGGTTAGCGGATGAAGAGAGTAAGTAAGTAGAAAGAGAGAGAAAAGTGAAATGTGTATTATAATTCAACGAACCCAAAATCCATCACTTGTCTTTCTCCTTTTGTTAGAATTTTCTGTTTACATGTTAGTAAGAGATCACATATGGTGCTTTTAGATAATAGAATCATAGGGTGTAACAATAGCATAAATGTTTTCTGTGTGTGTGTGACAAATGCTAAAGGAAGTACATTTGGTTTTCTAATGTTGTGCAATGTAATAATGAGAGATGATTGTGTTTTTGTAGTCTTGTTTTTGTCCGTATAAAATTGTTGAAGAGACAGTGACGCATTAGAATTTATCAAGCATCTTTTGTCGATGAGTGTTTTTTTATTACAATGCACCATCTAAGTTATATTATCATGACTTTATCATGATAGAAAGAGTTACAATTTCAAAACCTAATAAAAGCTCAAGTTACATACTTTAATGGAATGAGAAGGAAAAATAAGTCGTTTCTCATTTCAGCATTACATTTGATATCATAATATAGCTATGAATACTTCTAAAGTCTCTCTAATATTTCGATGTAGAAATTCAATTCCAACATATCTGGTTTACTATAACTATAACTCTGAAGAAAAAACTAGAATTAGAGCATAACCAAACCACCGAATGCAACCATTTTACAAAGTATTGATTACTTTCAAAAAAACCAGATCAAAATACTATGTACCTAATAACATTTCGTTGAAAACCCCCGATCAAGATTGACTGAATGTAATAATTTTTCTGACAGATTCAATGGGTGGTCTTCATCTCTCTCTCATTTTCGTTCTGATTTTGTACAACCACAAAAACTTTTTGGGTTCTTGAAAATTGTCAGTCATTCATGCACACTTTTAATATTAGTTCAAAAACCTAAATGTAATCTCAGAACTGGAATAGTGAAATAATAATCATGATACAATGTTATCTTATTGAACATCTGATGGTAAAGTGTTGGTGAGGGATGAAGATCGTATCACAGATTGTGACAAGAGAGTAAATACAATAAAGTAAGGATACACGTACATTCAATATTTGAGAATAAGAAAAATGGAAATGGCTATCCACCAATATAATCTTTACAAGTAGCCCTCCAACGTTTCAACACTCTTACAATTGAATGTCACTATATAACTAGAGTAAGAAGGAAGGGAGAGAAAAGAAATGAATTGAAAAAGAATCTTTCTCTTTTCTCAGTGAAAGACCACAAGTCCAGCTCCAAGCGTTCAAAGCTCTTTTTTTGAGACAACCCTAGTAGTTTTCAGACAAGACAGACTTTTAGAGTACCTAAAAATAAAAGTAGTCAAAGAGAAGAGAACAGAATACTTATTGCCGACAGATATAAACTGAAGAAATAGAACTATACTATATAGAGAAAGTAAAGGAGTTCAAGAGCCACTGAAATAATTCTAGAAAATCGACTGGCTATATGTATAGTCCTCTGACAACATCAATAACCCTTACGAATGATTTTACGAATTATTCCAATTTCACAAGTGCCTACTGTTTGCTTTGACTATTGACTTAACGGCTAGTCTTGTAACTTACAGAAGAAGTCTTATACTCCTTCTTATATGTATACTTATACCATTTATGTAGTAGAAAATATATTCCTCTCTCCCTTCACAGTTTTGGCTTTCTTTATCACTATGATCCACACATACACTTTCATATTAAAGGAAAAGGAACATACGAAGAAGAAGCTTAAAGAAGAGAGTACAGCTCTCTAAGTCTTGCATAACTTTTACACTTTTGACTTTTACTATATACTACTACTATTCCACTCTAGAAAATTTTTCTTCATTCTCATCATGTACCAGAAATAGCATTCAAGATTTCTTCTTTTAGTAGCCTCCAAGTTCATTTAAATTCATATATCTTCTCGTGACTTTCTTTTCAAATAGGTGTCTTTTAGTGGTATGTGTATTCAGTACCTTACATTCATAGTGCGTAAAAGCATGCAAGAGTAAAGAGAGAGATAGGGAGAGACCTTACAGCAGTACTTATATTCTTAAAATCTAAAATGAATCTTGATTTGATTTCACTGTAATTTTACAAATGTACATATAAAAATCTCTTCATTTTTATCAGAGACACATTGCAAGGTCTGTTTATGAATGTTAAAGATATCGTACGTCTTTTCCTTCTGCTCAATTGGATGCAAAGCAGAAAAGATTTTGAAAACTTCACTTGCACTTTACACATTATATGACAGCAGATCTTCTTCTTCTTCACAATGTGCAAAATTCTTCAACTTCTGTTTCCACTTGTAACTTTATAGTAAAGGTAGGATACCTAAGTTTGTTGCTGCTACTTTTAACATATACAAAAGGAATAGCCTAAAAAGGGAAACCAACTGGGAGTTTAGTATGTATAGTGATAAAGTCTCAAGAAAATTGCTTGTAGTCGATATTCCAGAGTGTAAAAAAGGAGAAAAGTAGTTATATACTGTAGATACAATACGATGACTTGCTCAACCACCTTCTGCTACGTTAAAGAAAAGTGGCTAAAAAGTGGCAGATATCTGTAAACGTAAGTGGTAGAGACATATGTAGGTAGAAATGTAGAGAGAAGCTTTGATGCATTTGATTTTCCGAATCACTGCCTCTCTTGATCAAGTAGGTTACCAATATTCAAGGAGCAATCACATATGTGCATTTTACTTATTTCTAGGAAAAAGAGAGAGAGAGAAAAAAAACTCACTTTGACTCTTCTATGCTAACGGCAGAAAAGAAGTAAAGGAAATGTGACAAAACTACCAAACTACCAACTAAAAGTGTACAGAAGGAAAATGTGTATGTATATGTAAAGCTTTTTACTTAGAAAAAGCTAAAGCTAATGTGTATAGCATGTTATAAAAGAAGAAGAGACAAGTGATTTTTAGAAATCTACATGAGACTATAAGAAATATATATATAGAGCTTCTTTTATATCTATTTATGTACTCAAACTTTGAAAAGACTGTACTCTCTACTACATTCATTCTCCACAATAACATTTCATGCACCAAATAGATGCCAAATGTGTTACTCCATTTCTTCTCACTTGTTATGTAAATTATGTCTCTTTTTAAAGGAGAAAGTTGACATAGAAGGGGAGAAATTCTTAGCAGATATACATACACATGCTAATGTACATATATAAATGTAAACACATCATCAAAATGTGAAAATATTGTCAAAAACTTGCATAATGCATAAATCCTTCATGTTATATATACAGTTGACACTCTATATCTACTATGCTGTTACTACAAGTACACGCAAGATTAAAGATACTTCAAGTACAACATGAAATGTCAATAATTTTATCTCTTGCCAACATACGTTTTTCCCCGAATCTTTTTTCTATACTTTAATAATATCTCCTATTTGAGAGTAAACTTTTTTGAAAAAAAGTTTTGTAATCATCACATCAGTTATTCTAAAGTAGATTTCTCAGAACTTACAAATTGGCTTACTTTTTATTTCCATTGTAGGGAATGTGATGATTGAAAAAATCAAAACCACTTGTATTCCAACAACGTATTAAATAAAAAATCGCAATAACTCGAGGGAAATTGCCATACTTTAATTTCACATTCGCTATGTGAAGAGAAGCAATATAAGATTTTCAAGTTGTTTCTTATATAATGATATTTGATAGTTGCGTGTTCACCAGAATATCGCAAAATCAGAAATCCTTACAAGTACAAGGTTTACTCAACGTATATAACATGATTTAAAACAAGATATCTCTACCACAATTCTAGTTATATGCAGTGAGAATTCTAATGTTCAGCTCTAAGATAGTACAACAGATACCATACAGATACACAGATAGAAAAAATTAAACTTTTCTCTTCTCTTACTACTACAACTGCTTCTTCTTTCTCTTGCCTTTTTGTCTTTCTATATACTGAAGAAAATTGATGTAAAAATTCAACGACAGAAACACAGCAGCACATGTAGGGCTTAGTGAAGTGAAAGAGTTAAAGCATAACTCTTTTCATAAGGCTTATATAGTAGCGTTTGTTGTCTCTTTCAACTTGAATTTTTATATTGAAAGCATCCATTCCAAAATTCTAGGAGTGCTGCATCTACAAGACAGATTGCAAAATATATAACAAGAGATAGCAGATCTTCATCTATATAAAGATTTGTTTCGGTTCGTCTATTTGTAGTAGCATGTGTGTTTGTTGTATATATTGAACTTCCTTCTTCAGAAGAGAAAAGTGTCGTAGTTGATTTAACAAAAGAGCAGTGCACAAATCCAAATGAGACACTCTACACACATATTTGTAATATCTAAATATATCATTGTAAAAGAAATTGTATGCAAGGCACTACTAAAGTATATAGAGAGTTATATGTTCAATCATCAGTGCAAAGAATGAGATGGAATTGCTTATTAGGATTCGGTTCAAGTCTTAGTGATGAGTTTTTGTTGTATATAACCTCTATACGATATATAGCGGTAAAGCACTCTACAGAGTTTGGATGACAGAATGGAATGTTGAATGTGAATATCTATGTAGACTACTACAATAGAAGAAGAAGAACTCTCTGTATACGACTACTTCAAAGTAGTAGCAACTGTGAGTCGTACTTCTTTTTGGTCGGATGTGAGCAATCACCATGCATGCCATGTGTACAAAGTTTTTGTTGGATATATAGATAGACGACATTGTATACAGTTATATATATATATATATATATGAACACACACATACATCTACATATCATTTCAGCTTACCAAGAATAATATATAAAGATGCCATCTCTAACAATTCTTCTTCTTCCTGCATCTTATTAGTCATTCTAGCAGTTTGCATTCACCACTTGCAATATACTTTGTAGAGATGAAAATAATTCAACTTTGAGAAATCAGAAGATATGTGGTAGGCGGATGTTATAATCTGTCAAGATAGGAAAGTTTCCTACACACATACTCACATCATTTGCAAACGTCGTAGGACGAGAATGTATTTAACATGCAACTTCATTAGTAACTCATATAATAATGTCTGGCTAATTTAGTCCAATTGCCATATCTGCTTTAATTAAAGGAAATTCTATAGAAAACATTTTCTTCTCTGTATGAGGTCTCTCTCTCTCTCTGATTTCATAGAGTAACGTGTTAGTTAAGGCTTTAGTTTTCTTGTACAAATTCCAAGTTTTGTGCAGTAAATAAGCACAGCAATTTGTACCTGTTTACAGAATTTTGGCATGATTGAGTAGAAAAGGTCAGGAAAGATGAGCCTTTGAAAATTTTAACTTGTCAAATCCATGTCTCTGTTGACAAATCTGCTGCTACACAACTATAAACAAGAAGAAGAGAAGAAGAAGAAATCTAAGAAAGTTGTATACATTTATAGTCTTTACTATTATAGTTTATATAGAAAAACATACAAGAGTCTAAGGATTTCTGTTCAAGAAGCACTCAACAAATTACATTCTGTCACGCTAGCCAGCCTTGTCTTTCATGCAAACATACACATCGTCTTTCACTCACTCTTGTTACCAACTTACAAGCAACTCTTGACCTGTTACCTTCTACTCGTTGTCTCCAACTAGTCTTATCTAAAATGTGTCAAATTGCTACATCAACTCTCTTTCTCTCTTATTGCAACACTACTAATAAACTTAATTCACATTTTGTTGTAGCTTTATGGACTAGTTTCAAGTTTCTTCTTATGTACTTATATATATAGCCCCGCCTGACACATAAAACAAAAGTTTGTCCTTGTTCCAATTAGAGTTGTAAGAAGAATATCTCAAACTCTTGAGTAAACTAAGAATGCATTTCATTCTCAAGTGTCTACTATATACTACTATAATATTATTATTGTCATACACTAATACAAATAACAGACAAAACTCTCAAGTTACATAGCGTACGCTACCAATTTACCAATTAAAGTCATCAGATCTTTTTTCTGTATGCTAACATATCATTGCTAATAAAACGTATGAATAACTAGGGTGGTCACGTCGTGAAACAATTGTATGAAATTTGCTTCATCAAACTCATTTTTTACTTACTCTTTCTCTCTCTCTTTACTATTATACCCTTCATCGTAAAATGCTCACTTGACTTGTGATGATGATGATGATGACCCTACAACAGTTATACTTGTCAAAAGCTATATGAGGGGAAAAGAGATGAGAGAAGAACATATAATAATAATGACAGAAGCACATGGGCTAATATGTATGGGTGAGAGTCTAGTTAGTTTTGCTTCATGATGATGGAGAGGTCTTTTGGAGTAATGTTGGAAGTTTGTTTCGTTTCTAGTAAAGGGAAAACTCTTCTCATCATAATATGATATGCGAGAAATAGAGAGAGAGAACCAAGCCAAAAACCTATGACACGCAGAATCCATTTGGGAATCTAACATGAGACACATATACTACTATGAACATTGCAACCAAGTTTTCCAACTTGAATTTCCAGTAGCTAGCAGTCAACTGAACAGCAGGAGAGAACCAAAAGCGAGCAAATGGTATAGCACCAACAACCGGAATTATATATGTGTGTTTGGTAGCAAAGCAAGACCACCACAGTTAGTTTGTTGAAGGCAATATGTAAGAGTACAGTGTGTGTGTATACAGAAGAGAGAGAGAATCTTTGAAAAGTAGCAGTGAAAGGTAGCAGCGAAAGGAAAGTCTCACAAAAGCTAGAAGAGTAGATTTTGTTGTACATGTGCCCCTCACTCAGTTTTCCTTTACCTCTCACCGAACGAGCAAAGAACTAGTATTTATGCTCAAAATATCAGGCTGACTTTTCCAGTCGCATTTAGACTTCTTCCACTGAGTTTTATCGCTTCTATACTGACTTCTCAGTACGATTTCCTTCATAGAACTGAGTTACTATATATATATACCTTAAACTCTATATAGAGAGGCAAACACTGTCAAAAGCCATAGAGCATTTATTATTATGATTATTACTATAGAAAAGAAATCAGTGTAAGAGCTCTCTGTGCTATTGGCTCTTTGGCCCTACTTTATATTGCTCTCTTCTTCTTCTCTCTGCACCATACTACTCTTACAACTACTATAAAGAAAGCAGCAGCTCTTTTGTACTTTTTCTCAATCGGCCCAAGTCAAAAAGTCAAAAAGTTATCACATCACACGTAGTACTTACATAATAAGACTAAAAGAAGAAGAAGAAAAAAAGAAAGTTGAGTGTTGAAATGCAACTCGTTTCTCTCTTCTATTACTATACTAACAGTGTTTAAGTGCATATAGTCAAAAGGAAGAGAGTTTCTCACAACTGTTCTATTAGAATTTGGACTGTTGTCGCCGCCCTAGAACTCATCTCTCTCTATACTTGTCGTCTTCTCTTTTAACTCCTTCATTCGCACATAATATACAGAGCCAAAAGTCAGTTAGACATTAGCCAGAGCCATTAAAAAGACAAAAGGAGAAGATACGGATTTCGTATAGTCTTCACAAAAACTTATAGAGAAGAAGAAGCAACACTACTATTACTATATCTACCTCTGCTTAAAGTGAGACTTGTGCTCAACTTTCTTTCTCGTGTGTGTGTGTACTGTAGAATGTGTGAGTCACTTTGAGTGCTTGTTATAATATCAAACTCTCTTCTCATCTCACAGAAGAGTTCTGTCTCAACCACTAGAAAAGATAGAAGATCTCTAAGCCCCTTGAATTTCAGCAGCTGGTCCTCCTCTACAATACAAATAGATATTATAAAGTAGACCGAAGAAGAAGACTGTTGAGCGTATATATATATATACTTTAGCTAGAGAAGAAATAGCTAATAGTGCTCACTCACTCAAACTTACTTTTATACTTGTGGATAGTTCATATATATATATAAACGTGTGCATACATTGTAACATTTAGTTTTTGAGTTCATCCTCTACTATATATATCAACATCAAGTATCAAACTTGAATAACATATATATAGTGAAGAAGTGGAAATCTTTATATATAAAAACTTGACTATTGCTGTTCGATTTCCAAATCTTGAAATCTCTATAAGTCTCTTTATAGTCGTTGTACTACTCTTTACTCTTGCTTCACTCAGCTGTGGCTAAACCGTTTTCCTTTTTCTCCAAGAAAATCTAGAGCACTTGAGAATTTGAGTTGAGAGAGAAGTTCATTCCAAATAGAAGAAGAAATATATATATATAGAAAAAGCCGAAAGAGAGAAAGAAGAGAAAAAAAGGAATCTCTCTAGAAATCTAGAATACATATTCAGCATATAGAAAAGATAACCTAGCGTCGTCTTGAATAAAAGAGAAGGCCAAGCCACCATTAAGCATAATGATAATGATACTCAAACAGAACTGAGAAAAGAGAGAGATTTCAGCAACGAAAAGCTAAAGAGTATCACTGTGATTAATTACGTTACATTACGTTTGGATCGCACTCAACTTTACTCTTTTTCCTCTCTCTCTCTCTTGCTAATACTTTCTATGTACTACTTTAACATTCATCTGTACTTCTTTGAAAAAGCTAAGAGAGAGAGTACTAGTAGTTAGTATGTATAGTTACTAAGTCGATTTAGAGAATCTGAGATGTGCAGAAGAAACTGAGGCATCAGTATATAGAGAGACACACTCATCTCTTCACACAATCCAAATCTGTGGAGAGGAGAAGGAAGAATCCTATCTCTTCAAGACATTTTTTTTAGTTGTATAGTACTTGTGCTACTGACTGACTTGACTATTGTATATCCATATATATATATATAACAGACTGCTCTTTTTCAAGCTCTGACTTTCTCTCTTCTTCTCTTGAATAGAAATCACAGGAGAGGATTTTAAGTAGTAGTCGTCTACTTGAGAAAAAGATTTTTTTCTTCTTCTTGGCTACAGATAACTAGCCGAGACGAAAAATCTTGTCTACTTCTCTACTTCGTCATCGTCTTAGGCTAAAGAGAGAACTTTATAGTTGTCTAGTTACAAGATCAAATCAAATCCAAGTGGAATTCTTCTTCAAGTCTTTAATATTATAGTGAGAGAGAGACTGATATTACTGTGGTAAAGCAGTTTAGGGTTACTTACTTTTCTTCTCTCTCTCTGAAAGTGTGAAGAGAGAAACTACTGACTCATATTTATAGCTTTCTCTCTCTCTCTAGTGGTTGGTTAGAAATATTGGTGTTGGTTTTGCTTAGTGGTGGTGATTGTTGGTTACTACAGTCTTATAGTATCAGCAGCAGCGGCGTTTTGATAAAGTTGAGAAGAGAATAGAAAAGAAAGAAAGAAGAAAACCAAACTCTAAATACGTAGTGGTATAAACGAAGAGTATAAGAAAACGAAGATGAGATCCCTTCATTATTATTATTATCCACCATGGACTTTTCTCATATTTGCTATACCCATTTCCTACTGTGGCTACGACTCAACATCTAAATCTAACGACCGTCATCAACAAAATAATGGAAATGGTAAGTACAATACTGTATATACTTATTCTGTTAAGAACTTGGTAAGGCTGTTTTTACATCTTTTCCCTATTCTATAGTGTATAATATATATAATATATCCTGAAAGCTGAAGTTATATACACAACAGTTCATGTTGTCGTCTCTCTATATCTCTCCAACTGAGCAAGATGCATTTATGTAATATATTATGTCGTAGACTGTCAGCCTAGTGTTGACAGAGTAAAAACACATTATCATTTAAAACAAGTAATTGAATAGGATATATTGAGAGAGGATTGAAAGTTGTACAGAGTTGGTTGTCTTCTTCTTTCTAAGGAGTTGAGAATCTAATCCTCAATTTTACAAGGGGATTTTGACTATCTAGCAAATTTATCTTTGTCGAGCATTTTACAGAAGATTCAGGCAGGCAGCGTGCATATAATATAGAAAACGGGATTAGATGCTCCTTGGATGTACATATTCAATGCAACACAAAACTTTTGTTTTCTCTAATAGTCTATACTACTATTACTTCTTTTAAGCTTCTGTATGTATATGTTGAAAGATTGAATTATACAAGTTTGAATTATGTCAAAAATTTTTGAACTTTTAATAGCACTACCCATTTGAATACTACAAACATATTGTAGTACTCAGAGAAGAATAGTGTATAAGAGTTGTTACAAGAGGTAATTTGAATAGGGCTTAGAATCGGATTAAGTTGAAGAGTTACTTTCTACTATTTAGCTACATATAATGTAAGCCAAAGAAGATTTATCCTTTATTACTTGTACGTGCTACAAAAGACTACTCTTATGTAATAATATACCAGCACTAATTCAATGTGCCACAACATTAATTCATTATTGTGTAAACAGTTAAAATTTGTTACGCAAACTTTTTATACTATGTTTTTAGCTCTTCTCTCTTGCAATATCGTCTCTCATCATCACATCAACATAAAAGACAATGTGCAATGTTCTAATAATATTTAATAGTGAGGAAAAACATTTCTTAACAACAGGCTGTAGAAATATAATACTATAAGAAGAATGAAGTTTGTAACATCCTGTTATTAAAAGCGAAATTGTAGAATTGATGCACTTATATACTTTTATAGTATAAAACTACTTTCTACTTGGAAATTATATTTAATTCTTGTATTTTGTCTCTCTGCTGTTATTATTATTCTCTTACTTCACTTTTACTCAAAAGAGTATTACTCCAATTTCACTTCCTGTGAGTGAATATATGTATACTTATATCTCTGCTTGCTAGGTATTATAAACTTTATTTCTAAAAAGATATAAAGTACTTTATATTATATTGGATGAAGCAAACTGGTTTGGCCAAAGGGCATTATATACGTATATACTTGAGTGAAAATGTGTCTTTTCACTACTCTGAATGAAAATTCTATGACCCCTGCTCATATTTTACATGCGAATGTCAGCATGAGTTCAAGTTTTCTATCCACGTACATTTGGCTATTATTGGTCGAGCCGATATTTTATCATCACAATACATGGAATTTTCTACTGTATAGAAAGACCACTCACTATATATAACTCTATATTATAAGCTTTATATGTACGTCGTGTGTGGGTAAGTTTCCATGAATTTTGGACCAAGGCTCTTATATAGCTCTTTTGCTTTTTACTTTACTATATCCAACATATATAATAATATCTGGTCTAGTGCTAAGCTACTCGTAGATTTTTCCTGTCATTGTCATTTTGCAGTTGTCGTCACATTTTCACCAATTCTTGTGTATGTGCTTCTGCTTGCTACTGAAGTAAGTAGCCAGTCTTTTGCTCTTTGAGTCTATGGATCTTTTTTTCTTCTTGTTACATACTTACATATTATGTATGAGCTACACACATATAAATGTATGTAGTACACAAAAGTCAAATGGGAATAAAAAGCTTCAAGACATATAAATGCGCGTGTGCTTTTTCAGACATGTATAGGAAGAGAGAAGTAGCTCACTATTCAATTGTCAAAGAAGTAATTTATGAGCCGTAACCCAGTGCAAGGGAATTGAGTGAAACTAGCCCATAAAAGAATTGACCCTTTGTCATTTCGAGCCAAAGACTCTCATTAATAATCAATAATGTTCTTCTTCTATCTGCAAAAGAAAAACTTGTGTACTTCTTATACTATAGTTATTGCTCTCTGCTATATTTTAATACTTGGCTCACTTTGCCTTGTTCAAGAAGCAGTTTAGTTCTTCCATTTGAAGCAATAACACTAAGTTAAATTTGGGCAGTAACAGCAATAGGGCATTTATGGCTACATAGTTTTATTCCAACTATAGTAGAGAGAGGTATTCAAAAATTGCCAAACACTCTGCCTCGTTGTAACCATTTGTCTCACTATTACATATATATATAATATATATACAACATCTATATATATAGTAGTTACTCTTATTTTAGCCTTCATATAACTTATGGCTTTTAGCACTTTGTATTTTAGATATGGCAAAAAGCATAAAGTTAGATGGAAAGAAAACAGAATGAACGATGTGTTTTGGCTCTCTCCTTGTAGGTCACCTAGTAGTAGTATTTCAAGTATATATTGCTGAAGGAAAAAGCCTTAGATGAAATTAATGTTAAACGTTTATGCATTATTAATGCTTTGGAACTTTTCCTTTTTCTCATCCGGCTCGGCCTGGATATATAATATAGTAAAAAGCAAGGTCTAGGAGAGTTTATAGGCATGTGAAGATAATATATTTCTTATTGCTTTGTCTTGTATATAAAGTATCTTCTCCTCTGTTATGGTGAGGAAAAGCTAAAGTATAAAAAGATTCACGAGGCAAGTCCTCAAAGGTGACTATGACTAGTGAGAAAGAGAGAGAGAGGAGAAGAGAAAGTGTTGTATAGAAGTCTCTCTAACAATAGCATAAGAAGATTGCATGAAACCTTCTTCGTGTCAGAAACTAACATAGTCTTACATTATTATATAGAAATGTATATATATATATATATCATATAAAAACCACAGAAGTCAATTTCATCAAGTAACGCTGCGCGCTGCAAAGAAAAAAGAAGGGCAACCGACGCCAT